>JANAVB010027397.1:11502325-11527235 GCA_029216955.1 Iris pallida | reverse complement strand
TTTGATTTAGAACACCTCTTCAACTACTCGGATTAAAAGAGGGTTTTATATAGAAACGTCGGGACCTCTTCAAATAACCTACCAAAACTTCCACGAAGCCAATCCAGAGACCTCCACAGTAGCCCCTAGACGACGTTGCCACCCTTGCGTGCGCCCCCAGCCACCTGGACTGCCGAAGAAATGTCGTAGATCCGCCCGTTCATCGGAACAGAGGAGATCCTTGTTCTTCTTTCCGCAGAACCCAACTCACAGGTACCCTATTTTCGAGATATATTCTCCTCTGTTTTTCAATAGTTTTTCGATCCATCGCTTCCTAGGTACAACCATATAACCCACTTTGAATTCCTTCAAAGGAATTTGGATTTAACTACTGCATCGATGTAGAAATCGACGCAAAGTTGAGTGTCCACTGCTCGAAAAACAGAGCATTGGGTTGTCTAAAACCCCAACTTGGAAGCCAATCCTGATCTGTACATTAGGGTTTTAGATAAAATAATAAAAAATAGTAGAAGACAACATATACGAGAGTAGAACCCAACTTGTAGATCAAGTTTTCGTTAATTATGTAGGAAGTTATTTGATTGCAAACTTACAAGAAAAATGTTTAGAAAACTAAAAAAATTAGAAAACTTTTTTCGATACGGCGTGCATCCCGACAAACCGGGCGACGTGGTCACAAACTACATTCATCAAAAGGCGCGTATGGATGTTGCTGACGTGTGAGAATTGACAGAACTCGATTTCGTTGCGTGTGCACGACGAAATCAGTACGTGTCCGTCAAGATACCCCCGAATTGACCTTTTGCAAACTTGGCCATAATTTTGTGTACAGTCGTCTATTCAAGATGAAACTTGTGCCACGATGTAGTGCCCCAAAATTTGTGATACGTATTTTATACGTGTTCGTATTTCTGACCCGTATTTCTCTTTTCCTTGATTAGTTAGTTGTGGTTTATTTTATATTTAGCATTGTGGTTTAATTGTCATTTATCGTTCATGGATTAATTCTGATTTATGGAGCTTGGTTTATTGAGTACTTCATGGTTTATCATGGCATTGCATTGGCTTGGTTTGGTTCGATTTAGTGGGTTTGGCTTGGTTGGGTTTTATGTGAACCAAACCACTCCCACCTACCACCACCCTCATTTATATCCCACTCTCTCTCTCTTCCATTATTACTCATTACTCTTCTTCTTCTCCTTCATTAACTCTCCACCTACCAGAGAGAGAGTGAGCTCTAGGCAAGTGCAACTTGCTTCATGGAGGAACTCAAATTTTATTGCTCCATTCTCTTCCTTACAGTATTTTAACTTACTTTAGTACTTGACATTTTCACTTCCCATGGCTAGATTCTTGTAGATCTAAGTTTATGTTATTTTTGGATTCTTGGGTTTTGATCTATTTAATCTTGTTATTTCTAAGTTTTGATGGTTCCATGTTATTGAGAATTTTATTCTGCCCTATTTTGACCTATGAAAGTTCGGATTTGGACTCTGGATGAAAGATTCATGGAGCTTGGGAGCCATGGCTTGAAGGGTTCTTCTTCTCGGAAGGATGGAGAAGAAGAACAGTTCATAGCCGAATGGACTTAGCCGCATAGCTTTATGCAGCAAGTTTATTCCTGACCGCATAAGCCTTGCTGTGTTACTTGGCCGCATGGCCTATGCCGCAGGAACTCAATTCTTCCAGCCGCATGAAGATTTAATCCTAGCCGCATGAGACTTACATTTCTAGCCGCATGAGTTTAACCCTGTCGCATAAGGCCCAGTCCTAACCGAGCCGCGTGGGCTTCTGAGTCTGGGCCGCATGACCCGATTTATTCTAGCCGCATGCGCCCTCTTACCTATGCAGCCGCATATGTGCCCGCCATACTTAACCGCATGACCCGGAGTCGTTCGAGCCGCATAGGCTCCACTGCCCTTTCAGCCGCATACGCATTCATTGCTCCTGGCCACCTATGTACAGCCCTCTCCCGGCCGCATGGGTACTCTCCCTCCTGAGCCGCATAAGCATTTCCCCCTGCTGCCGCATGGGACTTCGCCCCCCCCCCTCCCCTCAGCCGCATGAACTCAACACCCTGAGCCGCATGACCTTAAACTCCCGCTAGCCGCATATGCCACTGTCATTTCCTGGCCGCATGAGACCCGATTACTTTCTGGCAGTATAAGGCCCAGTCTTCTCCAGCCGCATGGGCTGTTCTCCTTCCAGCCGCATGTGATCATTACCTGGCCGCATATGCCTTAGCCGCATGGCTCTTCTATAGTCCTGAATATTGATATTTTATTAGATATTTTATGCCCATTTTATATCCTTACGCCTTTTGTCCTGAACTTGAAAATCATGAATTCATTTGATATGTTTGGAATTGATAATTGAGCATGACGTGATAGTGACCCGTAGTGGTGCACTCTTGACATGATAACCTGACATGACCTGATAGTGGCCCGTCGTGGCGCACTCCTGACTAGCACACTTGATATGATAAACCTGACATGATTATCTCGAATAGCTGTTGCGACGGCTATCTGACATGACATAACCTGTATAATTAATCCTGACACCGTGGTTGTTTGCATTGATTGTGCCTGTATAAACTACGAGTCCGGTTGTGTCTTGCATCATGTTTAGGGCATGATCCCTGAGTACCACGGTCAGGGATTTATACTGAATCTGGCTAGGTTAATGACTAGATTGATCAAATAGTTCATGGAGAATTTCCCAGTTACCTGTTGCCCCTTTGGTCCCGGCCTTATATATATTTATACATGGGATTTGTTGCTATCCATCGAGATGAGCGCACTTCCAGCCCGCCGTCGAGTGTGGTACCTTAGGACACATGTATCTTACTACAGTGTGTCTGCTATATCCTGCTATCTTTTCCTTTTCTTGCTGGGATCACTCAGGTAGTAACAAACAGGTAATCGGACTTGAAATTCTCATTTGCATCTTGCTAGTAACTAGGCCTGTGATAACCCTAGTTAGTTAAAGTAGCAAGCCGTACTTATTGCTTGGCCGTGAATGTTGGATGGGGTTCAATCAGTCTAGTCTCGTCTTGATCCTGTACAAGATTGTTACCTGACCATATTTTTTATCTTTATCTTGCCGATAAATGGTGGGAGAAACCAAGTTCTGTTCAGACGAAGGGTTACAACCCCGGTCCTTGTTTGGTTTATGGGTTGTAACCTGGTTATCTGAATAGTCCCATGGTTATCTCATCGTATATCATACTGTCATGCTTTATCATATGTTCTGTCTTTTATTGATTATGTACAAGATTGTCTTTTATATTTACCTGTCATGCTTCTTCTTAAATTTTTGTCTCTTATTATGTAATAATAATCTTGTGCTAATATGTTGGTTTTAGTTCCTAAGTGAAGCCTCCTTTGTGGCACTTGCCCTTTCTGGGGTCTGACCCAGCTGGTTTTGTATGGCCAGATACCGGAGCAGCAGCAAGGGATCTACCTGCTTTCCAGCCAGATGGTGACCACTAGAGGGAATCTTGGCAACGAGTGGGTTTCTTTTGTTCTCCCACTGTAATTGTACATTATTTTTTTGAGACGTTTAGCCGCCGAGCAAGTGTTAGCTCGTGTATATTTTACTTACTGTCTGCCTACGGGCTGTAACATGATTGGCAACTCGAGGTTGATCATGTATAACTTAACTCTTGCTAGTCCTTACATTTTGTACGACTAGCTTCATGATCATCTGGATATGTAATGTTTGGGATGCCTTACAATTGTATATTTGGTGGTCTGATATCTTGTAACTATTACTAGTTGGTTGAGATTGAGACAATAGGATAATTATGACCTTAAGAGACTGATGGCTTGTAAATAAACCCTCACATATCTAGACAGCCGTGACCGTATGGTGAGATGGATTCCATTTCATTATACGTAGCTGGCTATGTCTGCCCCCGCTCTCCAGTATTCTGGTTCTGGGGCGTGACAACAAGACCGTATCAAAATTTTGGTCCTGTATGCCAAGTTTGGTCCGATTCTAAGAAGGTCGACCGGAACGCCTATTTGGCGGGCTCGCGACCCGATCCAACGAGCGAAATTATATACTGCTCGTCGGAATCCAAATTTGGACATATGGTTGAGTTCGTCTCCTCAAACCGGACCCGTAGACATATAATTTGATGACTTTAGAAACCGTAGATACTGACACGCACTTTGGTGCAAAATGGATCCAACGACGGACATCGGTTTTGACCCAAAATTATGATTTTACTCCTGTTCCAGAATTTGAATTTTGGACAGGCATTTCCAAGATATATCTTTTACACCAGGAATGTTCTTGATGTTTTTTTCAGCATCCGGAGTCATTCGTAGATTTTAAGTTTTTATTGCTGACGTACTTGATTGTCGGATTGCCATTCCTGCACAACCAAGCAAGATACCTTGCCACCTTACTCTGTGATTTACTTATTCTTATTTCCAGTTATTTATATTCATGATTACTTATCTATTGTTAGTATTATATCACTGTGCGTCCAACTCACACTTGGGTGCAAGCGACTCCAACGGTCGTTTTACTGCTTTTGGTTTTATTCTCATGCATTGACTTAGCCTAGTGACCACCCAGTTATAATGAGGAATTGGTATACCTCATACGGCCTTGACACATGATCATAACGAGTTGTGAGTTACATGTAGGGCACGTACTCGCGTAGTCGGCTTGCCACCGATACGTATGAGACGTACGACGGTTAGGAGTAACTGCCAATAGAATTGCATGCTAGTGGACTTGGCAGTTACTAGAGGTTCCTATGAGTCATGGATGTGACCTTACTAGGCATTGGGTGGGGAGAACAATTCCTTAACGTATGGGCCACATATGCACTTTTCTATTCCAGATCCTGCTGGCCTCTGACATTCGAGAAATGTTATGCTTTGAGGTCCTTGGTATCCTGGAGGGACAATACTGTAAGCCCCCTGATTTTTGGATTTTATTTTAATTATTTTTAATTATTTTATATGGATATTTTAAATTATTAAAGTTAATAATGACTATGTTAGTAGTTTACCGTAGCTTTGATTTTTGAAGCACAACAAATATTGTTTTCTCAAATCCAGTTCCATATTTTAATTCTAGACTCGTCCACCTTGAGTTTAATATATCATGTCCCATCCAATTTTGCTTTTCAACATTTCTTTTACTTTGCGCGATTTTGGGCCAACTTAGGCCAATTTGAACCATTGACGTAATTTTAAGCCAACTTCCAATTTGCTTTTGGGAGTTGACATAGATCAAAATCGTATGACCCAATATATAGTTTTGACCCATGTTTAGTCTACAATTCATATGCCTAGGGTGCACCATCCAATCGAGTTTCCATGTGTTACTTATTTGCAAATGACACATGAGACTCATTAAATTAATTTTTCGGGTCCAATTTGACTAGTAATGCTACTCGGACCCTAACCTAGTCAACCCTACTAGTTAGAGCCTAACTAGGACTACCAAAACCAAGTATGCATATATTTAAGAGAAATTTTAGGATTAAATTGCAGCCATATGCAATATTCTCTTATATCTTTGACTTGGTGAAACATCTAACCAAAATAGAAAACCTATTAATAATAGTATGATTTGGAGGACCAAATCCTATCCAAATTAGATCAAACCAAAGCCCATGCACTAAATATATATATATATATATATATATATATATATATATATATATATATATATATATATATACCTATCAAACCCTACCCATCCCCTATCTCATAACCACCCACTACTCCAAACCCCCCCCCCCCCCCAACCTAGCGGCCACTACTCCAAATTCGAAACCCTAGCCGACCCCCCTTTCTTCACAAAATATAATTTCTTCTCGATTTTGCCGCCAACCACCACCACTTGGACGTCCATCTCAACATCCTCTTCCACCTTAGCAACTATAGGAGCAACATTACGGCCGTTAGAGAGGTGCACGACGCGCTACTTGGGTCGAAACTCCGTCGAATCGAAGTCTGAAACGTCACAGCAGGTTAGTCGATTTGTAGATGATGTTTCACCCACTTTTTCTCATCTTTTTCTCCTCAAACCAAATCTCAGAGTTACCTTTGTTTGTCTAGTCCAACCTCTGATCACCGAATCCCCTAGTTCCAAGTGGTTAGCCCGTGGCGTTGGTTCTACGACAGGGTATCCAGAACTGGAAAATTCTGTTGCGGGCTACTTTTTGCCTATCTAAGTTCAGTTTCTAACCTTTTAATATTTTTATTCAGAATCTAGACGTCGATAACTTTCCGATGCATATCTGAAAGTTAGGTTTTGCATCCGTTTTCTATTTTTAAAAATTCATGACATTTGTCGTATCACTAAACTCCAAAAAATTCTATTTTTCTTGTGTCCAAAAGTATCAAAACTCCATGAATTCATATGAAACTTTATGTTGTGCAAGGTTTAATTTTATAAATACTATTTAACTAATTTCTGTAATTTTACAGAATTTATTATTTTTATTTTATCATTGTTTCGGAACTAAATTAATGGGTCGATTTGAGTAAGTCATATGTGGTATTGACATAAGACCTCTTGTGAAAGGATTTTTCTATTGAAAATAGAATTATAGAAATATATAAATATTTATAGATAAATTTTTGAATTTAAATATATTATTTTTTTGTAATTGTAAAGTATTTACGAGAGGATTTGGTACCAATATGTACTTATATAATAGATGTAGTGTCGTAGCAACGTTATGACAACTAGGAGGCGTAGATACTCATATAATTTATATACAGTATGTTGATATAAAATATTAAATATAGTGTATTATTATAGGTGAGCTTGGGAGGATCAACAAGGACACCAGAATTGGACAGTCTTACCCGCAGACAGCAGTTACAGGCAAGCGTGCCTTGCCTTCGTTACAAATTATCTTTTTTTTGTTTTTGTTCTTTTTTATTAGCATTGCATGACGTAGGACGTTGATACTTAGTGTCCGTCTATAAACGGGTGCCGATGTCATGATAGTGACATCGAGTATTGACATTAGGCATTACGTACATACTGATGTGTCCTTTGACACAATTGACCATAAGACACCGACACATTCATGATGCGAGGTTTACATGACTATTCTTGGTATTGACCTTCGGTTAGTGTTCTAGATTTCTTTATCAGAATTGCTTTTACTTTCGAGATGACTGTACAGACTTGACATTGCTAGATTCTAGACATGGGGATTGAGGAGAACTTGACTACAATATCAGACCTATTGTCGTGTGGCCCGTTGTTTAGTGACCTTTATCTCTGTAGCAGAGTAAGGGATTATCACTGTCGAGAATTGATTGTCCTTGGTGCCACGACACAGGTACTGGGGACAATACCCTGCTGAGGTGCTAGTGAGCCTTAGTGGAAGAGGTCTGGTATTCTAGAAAAGTATCTCACTTGCATAGCACATAGACGGATACAGTAGATTGCCTTAGTTCATATTTTTATTTCTGTACCTTGGCATGTATATTATGCACCTTGCTAGTCCTCTGAGGACCTGGCTATTTCCCAGGCTTAGACGAAGCTGAAGACTACCCAGAGGTTTACAGTTCGGGAGCTGAGACCGGAGGCGTACCGGCACAGGAGGACGAGAAAGTGCCAAAGGATTTTTCGTGATCATGTTATAATCATTTGTAGTCTTGCGACATTATTTCCTTTTCTTTTCATCAGACTTGTAGTTGATTTGTACTTTTTTTTTATTTCTATGATTTCAGGATGATTGACCCGCACAGACTTTATTATTTTTATTGCTGGATATTTGAGACATTTCCTTATTTATTCTTGATCTCTTTGTAGACTCTGTGGATGTGATTAGATGTATATACTTATGGACTGTGTTGTATTTCTTGGTGTTATCATGATTTACAGCTTAAGTATTTCGCTAATGGGCTTGTTGTGTAGCTTGACCCATTGGTGAAGTGCTGCTGGCATGTATTCGTATTCCTGGTCCTATGTATTTTGGGAGTGGGGCGTTACACATACCGAGTTTTCTGTAGCCAGAGGGCCCATGCGTTGAAGGTTTGTTCTTAACTGCATTTTCACTGTAGAGCTGGTAGGCACCTTATTACATGCATCCCTTTCTTTTCTATTATATGTCACAGTTTATATGGCATGGTGTTTTCTTGTATATTATTACGTCCCTCTGAGAACCTGGTTATCTCTTTAGGGTTAGACAATTTCCTGCAGGAGTACGGAGCGGCACTGGATCCTTCATACATCGATGACGAGGCATCTCCTGCTGATTTCTAGTTTATTTATTCATTGAGACATTTAGTGGACATCTATATATTTCTTTATTTCTTTTTTCTTTCTATTTTGCGGAGGTTGGACTTCGATCATTTGAGACTATTTTTTATAGCTGTTTGGAGCGGGTATGTCCACCCGTCTATCTCTTTGATACATTATTTAATTGGACTCTTATATCTTCTATGTTGAGCTGTGATAAGATTAGATTATTATATTCTGGCCTACGATTATTTTATATATATAGCTTATGTACGTATACGAGGATTCCATATATAGGAGTATTCTTCGTATATGTGTAGCTGGCATGTCTACGTATTCGATCCTAAGTATTTTGGGACTGGGCAGTTACACACCCCCTAATTGTGAGGACTTTTAGCCTCAATGTGTCGTGTTCTCTCCTAGGCCGAGCTATCCTAGCGCAACGTAGATCGGTCGAGAGATTACACCCTTATGCACAAGTTGTCTGGACCAACTCTATGAATGCAACAACTTTCAATTAAACTATTCTGTTAACAATTCATCGATCGATCAGCAGACATATTTCATCTATCTCTTCTCTTTCTTTATACGGACAAGTTGTATCATCTCTTTTCAGGCAACTCTAGTATAATAGCAGTCTATCCAGCATTTTAATCTTTTTGCAACAGATGATAATAGGCAACATGTAACATCTAATTACGCAGCATTGCAACAGTTCAGTATCATTTAGCATTGAAACCTGCTCTTGACAGCATATAATACATATGTGAAAGCATCTCTTTTATCTTTTTATTAGCATAGCAAGGTTCCTTTTTTTATCTTGATTAACATAGCAATGGTTCGTTCATTTCTTAGCATACATTGAAAACTCATATTCTTATTAGGCATGAAAGAATCAAAAAATGAGTCTTCGTCCACTCATCCAGATCAATTGTCTTCTGTTGCAGAGCTAGCAATCTGATTTCTCTATTCATCTAGTGCCTTCGCGGAGCGGGACACTACATTACCCAAGCACAAAATATTTTACCTCACAGAAGATCAATCCAGATCTAGGCTAAATTTAATCCAAGGATAACACTACCACTCTTCCAAGCGCACGTTTTGGATCATAATCCAAATTGTCAAGAAAAATCCTATCTATCACTTCTTAATGAGTAAAAATCGACTAAAAGAATCCAACAATGAGTAATCGATCCAACTAAATCTAGATACAATTTATGTTATTCCATCCATAAATAATCAATCAAAATCTCTAAGAACCAAATCCAATCCTATGCTTATCTGCCAAGCTCGCTATCTCAGCTCTATTCTGACATAATCTACCTAGAAACTCTTTCTAGACCATCCTATTAATTTCTAACACTCAACATTGGGGTGTCTGACTAACCACCAAGGTTAGCTAATGCATAAAGTTCACTTAACCATCAAGATAACGCATCTCTAACTAATAACTATAAATCACCGTACCTATCCCATCAAACCTTACCAAGCAATGTAATTAGGAATTCTACCTAAACTTAGGAGAAACACTTTTAACTCAAAACAGCTAAACATCCTACATAGACTAGCTTGCTAACTTAAGTATCATCTAAGATTCAACGGTCGAAGTCTATCTAACAAAGTATTCTCCTAGGGTCTCTATGTCCAGCAATCATCCTCTACTACATAAAAATTGATAAAATCCATGCAAGTTACTCTTACAGTCCAAATCCAAAAATTTGTACGACAAATTCCACCAATCCAAAGTCATAAATCTCAATCACCAATCCTAAGACATAAATCTCAATCAAAAATCACAAGTCGTACATCTCAATTAGCAAATCCAATCCAATCAATGTTTATGCAAACAATTCACTTTGAATAGTAGAGAACAACTTAAAATGAATTAGCACATCAAAGCAATTATCGCAGTCACCAATAGTTTCAAAGTTATAAATCCAGTCTAGTCAAATTATAGATCAACTTAGAATTCTCATAATCCATCAATTTTTTCCACTCCGAATTCATTTAAATCAATCACAGAAATTTTAACGTTTGCTAAGTCGAGTCTAACTAAAATTCATTCATGTTATGCTTACCTAACCAAATCATAGGAAACTTTAATACAACCATACAATCTATTTGTTATCCATAAGTTAGAATCCATCAAGACAATATAATTCTACGATTCAATATGCTACACAATCATCATTCATATAGTCAAAATATCCACGAGTCAACGTCTATTGATCTTCGATACACTTCAATCTCATCAAATAAATATGTAACTAAGGAAAACATCTATCCTCTAAACTCAAATTGTTTCTACCAATGCTCATACTTCAGCTCAAATCAGTTATAGGCTATCTTAGATCATCGAGAAATATTAGTCATAAATCCTTATGGTCATCCTCGAATGCTCTAAAAAACATTCAATTGCACCACCAATCTTTCATTCAACTCAAAATTCAATCAAGTCAATGTAAACCACAAATTAATATACATTTCACATTGATTTTTCAGCCAATACATTCATTTTATAAATTCAAGCTCTTATCCAATACTATCTTGCTCTACCAAAAATTATTCTTTATCATACGAACCAATTCAACAAAGATCATTCAAAATCACATCTAACCAGGCATAACTCTAAATTGAGACCTTGCTGTCAGCCCATTGACCAATTTTCTCCTATATATATTTTTTATTTTATTTTATCATTTGCCTCACATATAAAATTGTTATGCTTTTACTAAACATCCATAAAAGGTATAAATGGGTAATAGGAGAAT
Source organism: Iris pallida (assembly GCA_029216955.1). Taxonomy (NCBI): domain Eukaryota; kingdom Viridiplantae; phylum Streptophyta; class Magnoliopsida; order Asparagales; family Iridaceae; genus Iris; species Iris pallida. The sequence goes on along the minus strand of JANAVB010027397.1, from coordinate 11,516,232 downwards.
TTGAGGGACTAAAGTATAAATGTCTCTAAACTCAAATTTCCTTATAACCAAATCTCTGTTTTCAAATCCAAGTTGAGTTTAGATAACTCTCAAACCCCCCCCCCCCCTCCTGTTCAAATTCTGACCTCTTCAAATCACAGAGAAGGATTCATTCCAATCTGATTTCAAATCAGATTCAATCAATCTACTCCTTTAACCCTGAATATATATATATATATATATATATATATATATATATATATATATATATATGTAAGTAGACAGGGTAGCAGCCGACCTTGATCACCAAGAACTCGTGATCTCCCCACAGCAGGAAAGCCGACGTTCAAACCTGCAACCTTGCTGAGAGGAAAGCAAAGTCTTATCAGGTAATCCTCCTTTTCTTTACCCATCTTGTTTCTTTAAACCTGGTATGACTATCAGTTTGTGTAGGTAAATACGTTCGATCAAATTCCTATGAGAAACCAAGTAGTAGAACCTGTGAGCCTTTGTGTATAAACCAACTGTAGAGCAACAAATAGGATAATTGCCATACGTATCAATCCACAGGTATGTACCTGTATGTGCAACACATAGTATTGGGGAGCCTTATATTATTATTTTATAGTAGGAGCCATGGGGTGTATTCAGACTTCACGTTAAATGGTCAAAGTCAATTGATATCAGTGTTGGCACACCGTATGGGGTGACTACTCGATTACTAGAGGAAAAGCAAATGTTCCATGTTAGTCATTATTGTGGAGTTGTGACTGGACATTCTGTCCACATGGTGAGGATATAGCCATGTCAATAGGACTGTTTGTGCAGGACATTACAGATATATCAAGGCCATAACTGCAGGTGATCAGTTGGGATGGGAGGTACTCCAGGATTACAAGTAGTAGGCCAGGGTAAATTTGTCGACCGTATAGTGTTGGGGCACAGAGTCATGGACAATATATTCTAGTATCAACACTAAGGGCCTAGTATTTAAAGAGGAAATGACCCTTTGGCAAGTGCAACTATGACCCAGTGTGCAGTTGGGTGTTAAAGCAGTTTACCTATTCCTGGTACAATACTATATCTTCTGTACATTGCACTGACCTATAGCGGTCCTACTCTGCATCATACAACTGCACAATAAGCTCGGATACCTGCAGCAAACTAGGTACTCTTTATGACTCACTGATGCCCCACATTTTCCTGTATTGAGCATTGACACTCCACCTAGGATGTACCAACCTGTGTAGCAATAGGAGTATCCTAGTTGTAATGGTCTGTCCTCTTGAGCACTTTTGTTTTATACAAATGAAAGGCATGAGTGAAGAGTTACACAAGAGTATCAGACCCCTGGTATTCAAATGCCATTGGGACTAGGAGTACCAGCACTGCTTTAATGCAGTAATAGCAATGCATAAGACCTGGGAGTTCACAAGTGCCAATGGCTCAGGAATCCTGAAGTTGACAGTGGCTTATTGGCCACAGCTAGACACCTGGTTGCCATATGCTAGTTACCAATGAAAGTCCCTAGGACTAGATGAATACTGATATCAGGTACCAGATATACCTCTCTAAGGAGGGAGGGTATTGACTGATGCAATCAGGTTTTCTTATCAGTTTGTATTGATAGTGTTTGGCTATGTTTATATTTCACTGATCTTTAATCTAGTTCAATAATGCCTAATGTAACTCTTAGATCATGGAAGCTTGTTATTACTGGAGTACTCTTGCAATGAGCACAGCAACTCAGTAGCAAGGTTATTCAACAACATTCAATGATTAACTGCATACTACTTATCAGCTTGGTAATACAAGGGGTCCATGTATCAGCTTGGACTGAGGGGTAGTAGTAGACAAACTCCTCAATATGTGTCCTGTTATTTTTCCTGTGACTTAGAATATAAATTGGTGGTTAGAGCTATGGGTAGTTCCTCTAGAAATGTATTAATGGAAGTAGAAATTAGTGGCTGTGGGAAGATGGTTGAGAAATGGCAGGTAGTAGATAGCCTGAAGCTAGCTAGTGGTCCCTATATGTGTGTGGGAGTTGCAATTCCAAATACTGCAGTTGCCACTAAAGTTGCAGGGCTCGTATAGGGTGTGACAATAGGGAGTCGAGGTTACTTTATATAAGGTTACACCTTATATCAGTTGCACTAATGCAGCAGTCTACAAACTAATGTACTAAAGCATCAGTTTTCATATAAGGTATCAATTAGCACACGTTACAGAGGGTATCAGAGTAGGACAAGTATGGTTCATGTTTGAAACCAAACTGGGAATGCAGGAGAATGTTGGCCAATAGTGAAATTACTCATGTTAACATGTGTGTGTTCCCTGTAGGTTGAAAGGTAAAGTAGGTATCCAAGAAAGTGTATGAAGAGTAAGAGGGACAGAACAACAAGCGTTAACAGGTAATATAAGAATGTCCAAAATAGGACAAGCAACCCAGATATAGATTGGTAGGAAATATTAAAGATAAAGTGTATAAGTGTATATAACTGCAGGTGCATCCTACAGTTGTGGGGTTAAACCAAAAGTGTATTGGTTACTTTAGTAAGGATAGGGTGTCATGAGAGTTCTTTGACTAAACAGTAGGTTATGCAAGAAAAGGGAAAACTAGATTTAGAATAGGAAGTAAACCTAGACGTCTAAATAAACCAATAGATAGCTTATTTGTACCTTTAAATTGTGTATTGATCATATCGAACTATCTAAACAGGTTAATTGGATTTGAATCATAACTCTGAACCGTATTCGCAGCTCAGGACCTAAGGCAAGTATACCTTGCCTTTCTACACAGCTTTATTTACATGCACTGTCTTTTATTATTTTTCATCATATTGTTGCCATGTATCTTTCATATCCTATTTTTTTACTTGTATCATTGCTATATAGACAGTGTTCACTATTTGCCTTGTATCTTATTGGACGAAATCATTGAGCCTTGATCGAGTCGTGTCTTGAGTCGCGAACCGAACTACTTTTTTCCTCCGTGTCTTGAAACCTTGAAGCTAACCTGCGAGTCCATACTAGGGACGAGGGTTAGTAGTTATTGGTCCACACCTGCGAGTCCACACTAGGGACGAGGGTGATGCTAGCCTGCGAGTCCATACTAGGGGCGAGGGTTAGTAGTATATGGTTTACGCCTGCGAGTCCATACTAGGGGCGAGGGTGATGCTAACCTGCGAGTCCACACTAGGGACGAGGGTTAGTAGTTGTTCAAACCTGTGAGTCCACACTAGGAACGAGGGTTTGAGTATCGATTTGGTTATCCGTTGACATCTTGACATGAGTTCTCGCGTCCTCACTCAGCAGTTCATTTATGTGTAGACAGTGTACAGATTTGTGTTTATTTCATTGCTCAGTTTTACTTGTTTATTCTGTATTTCCCCCATGCATAATAAACTGTTAGAAAGGCTCGTTTTTATGTATCTTGCTAGTCCTCTGAGGACCTGATGATCTCTTCAGGTTAGCTGCATTTGAGTCAGGAGCAGGCAAGAGGGTTTGAGCCAGCATCAGGTCGCAGTGCTTGCAGTTGAGGTGGTCTAGATTAGCAGTTTTTATCCAGTTAGTTACTTCATGTATTACTCTATTTTTCCGTCTATTGGTAGTGGATTTATTTTCACCGGACGTGACATTTGATATTCAGTTATATTTATTATTATTCAGTTTCATGTATTTTCATTGATCTTGACTGTGACATGATTATTTCTGTGGATGAGATATAGTACCATAAGATTCTAGATTGCCGTGACTTGTGTATAGACAGCGTACTACCACCGACACTGCAGCGTAGGCTGGACTTGGACACGTTTCGTATCCGAAAAGCGGGTGCGGGTCGTGACAAGTTTTTTGGTGGCCCATGCAGGTCTACGTTAATCACCTCGGTTACGTCATTGTGCCGTCGTGAGCCTGTAAATAGGATTAGACACTTAGAATCTCATCCACATATCTTGTCTCCTTGTTAATCCTTAATCCTTGATTTCATTGGATTCTTGACTTGCATCCTGCTTGAAAATCTCTTCAACGGCTAAAGTATTTGCTCTTGTTACAGTTAAGATGGACTCGCAAGACAGGAACAATGCTGCACTGAACACTCCACCAGCTACAGAAGACTTTTTCACGTACATGACTCCACCGACACAAGAAGGCCAGCTCACTCATATGGGCAATCAACCGCAACTCTCAAGATTCCGCAGAGGCGATATTCTACCACCTCCACAGTTTCCTTTGCTGACTCTACCACCAGCACCCGGTCTGCCTCCAGCATCTGTTCCACCACCAGCACAAGCCCCACATCCAGTACGTGTTCCACATCCAGTACCAGCCATGCATCCCGCACCAGTGATGTATCCAGCTTTTCCCATGCACCCACCGCTGGCGATGTATCCAGCCTCGACGATGTATCCAGCACATGTTCTGCCGCCGCCACTAGCACTGGACAATATCACACTCCTCGGGATCATCCAGCAGCAGGCCAACATATTTTGCGACACTTTGAGAGAGGTTCTTCAGATTCGAGATGCTCCACGACAGCGTCCGGGGAATCCTAAGCACTTCATGGACTTTAGGCCCATGCCGTTCCATGGGACAGAGGGGATCGTCTACGCTGATGAATGGCTGGAGAACGTGGAGAGGTATCTGAAGATGGCCCGAGTCCTAGAAGATCTGAAGATCGAGTCGATCAGTGGACAGCTTTTTGACATCACGCGGACGTGGTACCAAGGCGAACCCCGATTTTCTACTCCATACGTGACTTGGAAGGAGTTCAAGCGACTGTTCAAGAGGAAATTATATCCATACGTAGCACAAGAAGCGTTGGTGAGTCAGTTCGAGCACTTAGAGCAGGGCAACCACACCGTCGATGAGGACACATCGGAGTTTTCTCGCCTCAGCCGCTTCGCGGAGAACTTGGTCAGCACCCCTGAAGACAAGGCGCGACGATTCAGAAAAGGACTATCTCTCGAGATTCGTCTAGCCATCGCCACCAGTCGAGCCACCACTTACGAGAAGATTCTAGAAGTCACCCAAGCTGTAGAAGAAGAACTGAGTCACAAGCCGAAGAGGAATCGAGACGCACTCGAAAGAGGCAGCGACCAAGCAGCTCCGGCAAAACGTCGCAACATTTCAGGGAAGACACCAGTACAACAGGCATCAACAACAACCACAAGCAGCCCCACGCCAAGTTCGAGACATTCCCATCTGTCAGCATTGCTCGAAGAAAGGCCACACTCAAGAAAATTGTCGCAGCAGACTAGGGTTATGTTGGACTTGTGGATCCAACCAACACTTGTCTCGCAATTGTCCGAAGAAGAACGCAAGTGCCCCACCACTACCAACCGCAGGAGGAGGGCGAGCTTTTGCCATGATCACAGAGAATGCGGCGACACCACAAGGAGCTAATGGCAGAAATTTCTAGTAGATACTGGCAGTAGTATAGATAGACCTATATTTTAAACTTTAAATTGTTTAGGAGGCATTGAATTTCTTTTACAGCAGTTTATTCTAAAACATTCATTCTAGTAGATCAGCTCATTAAATTTCGAGGACGAAATTTGTTTAAGGGGGATAGAGTTGTCAGCCCCTTGACCAATTTTCTCATGTATATATTTTTTATTTCATTTTATCATTTTTCTCACATATAAAATTGTTATGCTTTTACTAAACATCCATAAAAGGTATAAATGGGTAATAGGGGAATTTGAGGGACTAAAGTATAAATGTCTCTAAACTCAAATTTCCTTATAACCGAATCTCTGTTTTCAAATCCAAGTTGAGTTTAGATAACTCTCAAACCCCCCCCCCCCCCTCCTGTTCAAATCCTGACCTCTTCAAATCACAGAGAAGGATTCATTCCAATCTGATTTCAAATCAAATTCAATCCATCTACTCCTTTAACCCTGAATATATATATATATATATATATATATATATATATATATATATATATATATATATATATATGTAAGTAGACATGGTAGCAGCCGACCTTGATCACCAAGAACTCGTGATCTCCCCACAGCAGGAAACCGACGTTCAAACCTGCAACCCTGTTGAGAGGAAAGCAAAGTCTTATCAGGTAATCCCCCTTTTCTTTACCCATCTTGTTTCTTTAAACCTGGTATGACTATCAGATTGTGTAGGTAAATGTGTTCGATCAAATTCCTATGAGAAACCTAGTAGTAGAACCTGTGAGCCTTTGTGTATAAACCAACCGCAGAGCAACAAATAGGATAATTGCCCTGCGTGTCAATCCACAGGTATGTACCTGTATGTGCAACACATAGTATTGGGGAGCCTTATATTATCATTTCATAGTAGGAGCCATGGGGTGTATTCAGACTTCACGTTAAATGGTCAAAGTCAATTGATATCAGTGTTGGCACACCGTATAGGGTGACTACTCGATTACTAGAGGAAAAGCAAATGTTCCATGTTAGTCATTATTGTGGAGTTGTGACTGGACATTCTGTCCACATGGTGAGGATGTAGCCATGTCAATAGGACTGTTTGTGCAGGACATTGCAGGTATATCAAGGCCATAACTGCAGGTGATCAGTTGGGATGGGAGGTACTCCAGGATTACAAGTAGTAGGCCAGGGTAAATTTGTCGACCGTATAGTGTTGGGGCACAGAGTCATGGACAATATATTCTAGTATCAACACTAAGGGCCTAGTATTTATAGAGGAAATGACCCTTTGGAAAGTACAACTATGACCCAGTGTGCAGTTGGGTGTTAAAGCAGTTTACCTATTCCTGGTACAATACTATATCTTCTGTACATTGCACTGACCTATAGGGGTCCTACTCTGCATCATACAACTGCACAATAAGCTCGGATACCTGCAGCAAACTAGGTACTCTTCATGACTCACTGATGCCCTACATTTTCCTGTATTGAGCATTGACACTCCACCTAGGATGTACCATCCTGTGTAGCAATAGGAGTATCCTAGTTGTAATGGTCTGTCCTCTTAAGCACTTTTGTTTTATACAAATGAACGGCAGGGGTGAAGAGTTACACAAGAGTATCAGACCCCTGGTATTCAAATGCCATTGGGACTAGGAGTACCAGCCCTGCTTTAATGCAGTAATAGCAATGCATAAGACCTGGGTGTTCACAAGTTCTAATGGCTCAGGAATCCCGAAGTTGACAGTGGCTTCTTGGCCACAGCTAGACACCTGGTTGCCATATGCTAGTTACCATTGAAAGTCCCTAGGACTAGATGAATACTGATATCAGGTACCAGATATACCTCTCTAAGGAGGGAGGGCTAATGACTGATGCAATCAGGTTTTCTTATCAGTTTGTATTGATAGTGTTTGGCTATGTTTGTATTTCATTGATCTTTAATCTAGTTCAATAATGCCTAATGTAACTCTTAGATCATGGAAGCTTGTTATTACTGGAGTACTCTTGCAATGAGCACAGCAACTCAGTAGCAAGGTTATTCAACAACATTCAATGATTAACTGCATACTACTTATCAGCTTGGTAATACAAGGGGTCCATGTATCAGCTTGGAAAGAGGGGTAGCAGTAGACAAACTCCACAATATGTGTCCTGTTATTTTTCCTGTGACTTAGAATATAAATTGGTGGTTAGAGCTATGGGTAGTTCCTCTAGAAATGTATTAATGGAAGTAGAAATTAGTGGCTGTGGGAAGATGGTTGAGAAATGGCAGGTAGTAGATAGCCTGAAGCTAGCTAGTGGTCCCTATATGTGTGTGGGAGTTGCAATTCCAAATACTGCAGTTGCCACTAAAGTTGCAGGGCTCGTATAGGGTGTGACAATAGGGAGTCGAGGTTACTTTGTATAAGGTTTCACCTTGTATCAGTTGCACTAATGCAGCAGTCTACAAACTAATGTACTAAAGCATCAGTTTTCATATAAGGTATCAATTAGCACACGTTACAGAGGGTATCAGAGTAGGACAAGTATGGTTCCTGTGTGAAACCAAACTGGGAATGCAGGAGAATGTTGGCCAATAGTGAAATTACTCATGCTAACATGTGTGTGTTCCCTGTAGGTTGAAAGGTAAAGTAGGTATCCAAGAAAGTGTATGAAGAGTAAGAGGGACAGAACAATAAGCGTTGACAGGTAATATAAGAATGTCCAAAACAGGACAAGCAACCCAGATATAGATTGGTAGGAAATATTAAAGATAAAGTGTATAAGTGTATATAACTGCAGGTGCATCCTACAGTTGTGGGGTTAAACCAAAAGTGTATTGGTTACATTAGTAAGGATAGGGTGTCATGAGAGTTCTTTGACTAAACAGTAGGTTATGCAAGAAAAGAGAAAACTAGATTTAGAATAGGAAGTAAACCTAGACGCCTAAATAAACCAATAGATAGCTTATTTGTACCTTTAAATTGTGTATTGATCATATCGAACTATCTAAACAGGTTAATTGGATTTGAATCAGTGCTCTGAATCGTATTCGCAGCTCAGGACCTAAGGCAAGTATACCTTGCCTTTCTACACAGCTTTATTTACATGCACTGTCTTTTATTATTTTTTATCATATTGTTGCCATGTATCTTTCATATCCTATTTTTATACTTGTATCATTGCTATATAGACAGTGTTCACTGTTAGCCTTGTATCTTATTGGACGTAATCATTGAGCCTTGATCGAGTCGTGTCGTGAGTCGTGAACCGAACTGCTTTTTTCCTCCGTGTCTTGAAACCTTGAAGCTAACCTGCGACTCTACACTAGGGACGAGGGTTAGTAGTTATTGGTCCATACCTGCGAGTCCACACTAGGGACGAGGGTGATGCTAGCCTGCGAGTCCATACTAGGGGCGAGGGTTAGTAGTATATGGTTTACGCCTGCGAGTCCACACTAGGGGCGAGGGTTAGTAGTATATGGTTTACGCCTGCGAGTCCACACTAGGGGCGAGGGTGATGCTAACCTGCGAGTCGACACTAGGGATGAGGGTTAGTAGTTGTTCAAACCTGCGAGTCCACACTAGGGACGAGGGTTTGAGTATCGATTTGGTTATCCGTTGACATCTTGACATGAGTTCTCCCGTCCTCGCTCAGCAGTTCATTTATGTGTAGACAGTGTACAGATTCGTGTTTATTTCATTGCTCAGTTTTACTTATTTATTCTGTATTTTCCCCCATGCATAATAAACTGTTAGAAAGGCTCGTTTTTATGTATCTTGCTAGTCCTCTGAGGACCTGATGATCTCTTCAGGTTAGCTGCATTTGAGTCAGGAGCAGGCAAGAGGGTTTGAGCCAGCATCAGGTCGCAGCGCTTGCAGTTGAGGTGGTCTAGATTAGCAGTTTTTATCCAGTTAGTTACTTCATGTATTACCCTATTCTTCCATCTATTGGTAATGGATTTGTGTCCACCGGACGTGACATTTGATATTCAGTTATATTTATTATTATTCAGTTTCATGTCTTTTCATTGATCTTGACTGTGACATGATTATTTCTGTGGATGATATATAGTACCATGAGATTCTAGATTGCCGTGACTTGTGTATAGACAGCGTACTACCGCCGACACTGCGGCGTAGGCTGGGCTTGGACACGTTTCGTATCCAAAAAACGGGTGCGGGTCGTGATACTTGTACTACCCCATCCATAAATGATAGTCTCATCGATAACAATATTATCATTCTAGCAAACACCACAAGTACCACCCAATACACTATGCACACAAACATCATTCTCTATACTTTGAGCTAATGTCCCTTCCAGACAATCTTTAATATGGTGGTTCCAACGACCATAAGTACATAACGTCCACTTCCTTCATCACATGCAATAATAATACTCACATCTAACTACAAGACCTCTACTGTTATCATGTTCCTCGTCCAACATTCAACTTAACCATTTTTTATATATCCTGACTCATAGCCTGCTAAAGCAATATATTGCTGCTCTTCGAAGCCATCACTAATCAATAAAATACTTGTAATCATAACATAGACTTATTATACGGAACACTCAAAAGAACATCCAGGAGGCTCAAAAGACTCTTGATCATGGAACTTTGAATTAAAGAGATTCAATTGAGGTCCAAGTGAGTAAATTTATGCTTTAATACCATTATGTCACACCCTGATCCCGTAGGACCGAAAGTCGTCACTGGACGTGATGTGAATCAATTAACAATTCATAAGCATATATATGGAAACATCACTTGACATAGTACATCTTACCCAATACTATCGTCCTTCTATGTCATCATTCATAAATAAAGGTATCATAAGTGTGTCCCTGCATAAGATATTCGTTAGCCTTTGTAAAATATAACAATGTGTTCTATGTCTGCCCATACAACCAACTTGTTATGCCTGCAAGCAGATGACATTAGCATGCAGCCTAACTATATAAAGGTCACTATCACCACAAGCCATCTTCGACTACCTCGGGTTATATGGCTCCTTTAAGTCTGAGTAGCGAGTCCTACTAAAAGTTTTTGAATCGCCCCATATTGTACCGTATTATTCAATCTAGGTAGCTAGCCCCACTGAAGGTCCCGCAATATCCTATGCGTACATCACTACGGTCAAATCTTCTACATTACCATATTTTTTTGAGCTAACGCTCGTACTTCCATTATTTCCAATCTAGAAATTTCTACCTTGGCGACTCGACGGTCCCAAACCTTTCCATATTTCTATTCTCTAAAACCACATTACTGTACTCCCAAATGAAGATAACATAAAAACAGTGCTATATATATTCCACATGATAACGTAAAAAGAACACTATAATAATCCATATTATGTATAACAAGTTGGCAATAAAAATATTACTCTTTTTATCTTGGTTCTTTTTACTTGGCATTAACAAACTCATGGATCATAGCAATAAAGGTATGCATAGATCAATTTTATAAAGTGTGAAGATAAAGGAGACAATGATCAAAATCACCACCATCGACGAATCGACTTCGTCCCGACCTAACAGATCGCTAAATGATTAATATGCATAAATCCAAATCTAACCATGCCTTTGAGCCAACGAACCATCCCAATGCATCGCATGAAGCAAAATATTACACCTAATCTTTCAAAGGTTAGAGACACATCTATCATAGAAAAAAATTTCCAAGGAGCCATTATGATCCCTGGACTGACAGCCCTTTATAGCTTCTCATATAGACTTGTAGGTCAGTTCATCATTGACCTTAGACTCAGAAGTTGACCATCATTTGGCCTCATGTGCTATCCTCTATCGTAAAGCCTTAGCTACGCCCAATGGCGTAAAAGAGAGTATTAGGCTCAACTAGGACCCCTAGACTAACAGTCCATTAGGGCTCCCCATAGCCCCATGGACTAGGATATCATCGACCTTAGCCTCGTAGGCTAGCCTCAAGACAGGCTTGGCCTCAGTAGGAGACTGAAACAATATTGCCAAATGCTAGCGTCATCGTACGTAGGAATAAACATGAGTCTTATAGATCCATCATGATCCCTAGAATGATAGCAAAATGCATCCTTATTTAGCTACTCATGTGGTTCTGACTCGATCCTTCTTCTCATTTTTGATGATGATATCATTTTAACTAAAAAATTGTTCTATGCAGATCCAACGATAAGTTACCTATCTTGGACGATAGTTTGAGCTGAAACAACTTAGTGATCTTTATTTCTTCTTGTGTATCCAAGTACAACGGGCAACATCCAATATATCATTTTGCCAGACTTGCTAGGTCCTTGAGCTTCTACTATGCTTCAGCATTGATGATGCCAAATCTGTTGCCACTCCTATTGCTTCATCTTGACAGCTGAGTCCGACCCTCCTCTGGTTGATACTAGTGAGTATCACAAATAGTTGGTGCCTTGAGTACCTTACTCTTACACGTCAAAACATCTCCTAAAAAACAAGGTGTGCTATGCATGCTCCGACTCAATCATCTTGTTTGTCGTAAATTAATAAATTAATTTGTTATGTTAAGGGAACTCTGGAGTATGACATTCATTTTTCCTCCTCTGTTAATCTTTATCTACATGGCTTTTCTTCCTCAGTTAATTCTCTGTTATGGTATTACATCTTTCATAGACCAACCTTATTGCATGGGGCATTAAAAAACAATATAAAGATGTTGACATTGTAGGGGCAAAGCTTATGTGGGATCTTTATTTGTTTCGTTCTATTCATCTTCGACATGCATGTGCTCATGTAATTCTTTACGAAACAAATGTGATTATTGTGTATGTGACATCTAATTCTACCTTCAATGCTCGCACAAGGCATATCAAAATTATTGTGCACTTCATCAGGTGGCTTCTCACACCCTTACAACTAGACATATTTTTGAGATGAACAAGTTGTTGATATCTGCACCAAAGGACTGTCTCACATATGGTTTCGATCCCTTCATTCCAAGCTTTGTGTTCACTCTATTTCCACTTCATCTTATGGGCGTACGTTAATGACAAGCCAGAGTTTGCCAATCGCAAACTAAAAATATTTAAAATATGTTATTGCTGGGGCACAATTTTTCGATAAAAAACTGAGAAGATGAAACAATTGTAAAAACAATATTCCAAAGCAACACTTCAAGGAAGGTTGCACAAGTTTAACGAAGATATAAAAAGATCTCTTTACAGTAGCATACGATATTACAAGAATCTAAAAAGATTTCATAATCCACAGCAGCGAAGAAGATGACAGGCGATTGATGGATGAATATCCTGCTGGGGTGAATGATTACCGTTGCTCAAAGCTATATTCGCCCTATACGAATAGCTTCCAGGAACCAGCAAGTTCGTCGGAGAACTTTGGAACACTCCTACTCTTCTGACTCCTCAGATCGTACATGGACTCCCATGCAAAAGCAACGCTGGTGCAACACTTCTCTTCTGTCTTAAGACTTCTATTTACTTGTGTTAAAAAAATACTTGCAAACTTTCGTAACTCTCTATATCTGTAAGTATTTTTGCCTGTGAGAAAAAAAAGACCTTTTATAGGCCCGAGTAGCAACTGTCAGGTTAGCACAACATTCGGAACGTGGTAAAAACTACTCTGAACGTGCAGTAACCGCTCAGATCATGCACAGTCACGATCTGAAGCGAGTTGCGCACCTCGCGCACCCTGCGTGCCTTGTACACCATACGCTGAACGCGTACTGAGCCACTTGCGCCACCTGCGCATCCTGTATGTCCTGTGCACCCTGTGCCACCCGCACAACTGAGCGCACAACTATTTGTGCCACTAGGCGCACACATGGTCGCGTAAACTGGGCCGTGCAACCTGGGAGCGCACCTGGCCGTGCAACCTGGCAGCACACCTGGCCGCACAACCTGGCCTGCGCAACTGGCCGCACAACCTGGCCTTAGCAACTGGCCGTGCAATCTGGTCTACGCAACCTGAGTCGCGCAACCTGGCAGTGCGTTGGCCGCACAAGTGGCTCGTGCAACGAGCGCAACTTAAGCGCACTATGCGTCTAGCGACAATGCTGACGTGCTAAGTGCAAAGTGCGCCAACAAAATGCCATATTACGTCTCATGAGCCCATGAGCCCGAGTCCGTGTTCGAGTTCGAGTCCAAGACCGAGTTCGTGTCGCTAAGTCCCTACGGGGCTTAGCTCTAATAAAAATAAATTTCCCAAGAGCAAAAATCATGAATACTTTCAATTATTTATTTAGCCTTTTTCATTAGAAAAATAACCCCACATGGCACACCCATGTGCACCTCCACAACACATGTGCATCTCTAAAAGAGCATAGCTAATATATAGAGATACAACTCTTTTGGCCTAGCCGATGTGGGACTAAAGTTCTAATGTATAAAGGCCAAAACCCAACAATCCCCTACATATCTCTATATATGGGTATAAGTGTTCCCCATAGTAACTGTCTATCATACATTAGGAGAGATGTCGTTGACGACTTGAATCTTTCCTCATGGGTCAAACAACAATCTATAATACAAGAATGGACTAAGCCTTAAA
>JANAVB010027397.1:11492325-11497325 GCA_029216955.1 Iris pallida | reverse complement strand
GCCGCATCCACAACCATCTCCGGCCCAAGAAGCGCCCGCTCGTCGACATCGTCCCAAGACAAAGGAGTACGGCATCTCCGTCCATATAGAGCCTCAAATGGTGACATCTCTATACTGGCCTGGTAGCTGTCGTTGTAAGCAAACTCTACCAGGTGAAGATGGTCCTCCCAAGAACCCCCGAGATCTAGCACACATGTGCGAAGTATATCCTCCAAAGTCTGGATGGTCCTCTCCGACTGCCCGTCTGTCTGAGGATGATAAGCAGTACTAAACTTCAACGAGGTGCCCAAGCTAGCCTGCAAACTCCTCCAGAAGTGGAAAGTGAATCGGCTATCCCGATCTGAAACTATGCTCACCGGAACTCCGTGCAATCTCACGATCTGACGAACATACAGCTCAGCCAGCCTCTCCGTAGACAAACCCACTTTGAAAGGCAAAAAGTGGGCCGATTTGGTCAATCTATCAACTATGACCCAAATCGCGTCCTTCCCTCCTGGCGACCGTGGAAATCCAGATACAAAGTCCATGGTGATGTGCTCCCACTTCCATTCGGGAATGGGTAGCGGCTGTAGCAATCCACCTGGTCTCTGTCTCTCGGCCTTCACCTGCTGACATACAAGGCAACGAGATACAAACTGAGCTACCTCGCGCTTCATGCCATACCACCATACGTGCTCTCTCAGGTCCCTATACATCTTGTTGGCCCCAGGATGCATAGAATACTGAGAGCGATGCGCCTCCTGAAGAACCTCCTCCCGAAGCTCTCCACGCGGAACGCACAGCCTAGTACCGTGCCGCAACGACCCGTCTTCGGCTATAGAGAAATCATCAAGCAAGCCCGTTCTCACCTGCTCTCTGATGCTCCTCAGGACAACATCATCATACTGCGCTGACCTGACTCTATCCATCAGCTCAGACTGAATCTGCAAACCCCACATCTGGATCTCCATGCCCGGAATGATGACCTCGATACCCAAACTATCCAGGTCGGCCAACAAATAACGATCTGTCGTCAAGAACATAGCAGCTGGATACCTGCTCAAGGCATCTGCAACTACGTTGGCCTTCCCCGGATGGTACTGCAAGGATATATCGAAGTCCTTCATCAGCTCTAACCACCGCCTCTGCCGTATGTTCAACTCCTTCTGAGTGAACACGTACTTCAAGCTCTTGTAATCTGTGAAGATCTCAACTCGCTCTCCGTACAGGTAATGCTTCCATAACTTCAAAGCAAAAATAACCGCGGCCAACTCCAGATCATGAGTAGGATAGTTCTTCTATTGAGGACGCAACTGCCTAGATGCATAGGCAATCACCTTCCCGTGCTGCTGAAGAACACACCCTAAATCCTTCCCGGAAGCATCGCTGAAGATCGAGAACCCTCCTAATCCAGATGGCAAAGTCAGGATCGGAGCTGAAGTCAACATCCTCTTCAGCTCATCGAATGCAGCCTGACACTAAACAGTCCAGACGAACTCCATGTCCTTTCTGATTAGTCTAGTCATCGGCTCTGCAATCCGCGAGAAGTCCTGGACGAACTTTCGGTAATAGCCAGCCAAACCCAGAAAGCTCCGAACCTCGGCAACTGAACTGGGCGTAGACCAAGACTCCACTGCCAAAATCTTCCTCTGGTCTACTGAAATCCCGTGCTCGGTCACAACATGACCTAGGAACTCCACCTGGTCTAAGAAGAACTCACACTTCGAAAGCTTTCCGTAGAGTTGCTCCCTCCTCAGAGTCTCTAACACAACTCTCAAGTGCTCCTCATGCTCCTCCTGCATCTTCGAATAGATCAAGATATCGTCTATGAAGACCACCACGAACTTGTCAAGGTACTGATGGAATACCTTGTTCATCAAGTTCATGAACACCGCGAGAGCATTGGTCAACCCAAATGGCATCACTGTAAACTCGTACTGGCCGTACCGAGTCCAAAATGCCGTCTTGGGAATGTCATCCCGCCTCACCTTCAGCTGGTGATACCCGGACCTCAAATCTATCTTTGAAAAGACCTTTGCCCCACTCAGCTGATCGAACAAGTCGTCGATCCTCGGCAAAGGGTACCTATTCTTGATAATGAGGTTGTTGAGCGCCCGGTAATCAATGCACATGCGGGACGTACCGTCTTTCTTCGGCATGAACAGGATTGGCGCTCCCCAGGACGAAGAACTGGATCTGATGAACCCCTTGTCCTGCAGCTCGTCGACTTGCTCCTTCAGCTCTATCAACTCGCTGTTGTTCACCCTATAGACATGCTGCAAGATGGGCTCGGCACCCGGCACTAAGTCTATAGAGAACTCAATGTCCCTGTCTGGCGGTATCCCCGGTAACTCCTCGGAAAAGACATCCGAGAACTCAGCAATCAACAGATGTGGCAAATCCTGTCCCGCCAACAAAGCTCCACAGAATCCAGCCTCCGGCTTCGCTGCTCCTCGAGCAAACTCGATCTCTGGCTCTCCCGACGTCCTAAAAAGAACTCTGCCTCCTCTACAATCAATGCTAGCATGGTGCATGCTCAACCAATCCATACCGAGTACCATATCGTACCTCGGTAGGGGCATTACGAGCAGACACGTACTCAAGTCCCGGCCTCTCAGAGTGACTCTCCGTCCCTTGCAAATATTATTAACCAGGATAATGCCTCCTCCGGTCATAATCTTGCAAGTCCTACCCATATATTCAGCAATGATATTGTGTCTCAGAGCAAAAGAAACAGACACAAAACTATGGGTCGCCCCAGAATCAAATAAGGCGAAAGCAGGAAAAGAATCTAGGAGAACATAACCTGCTACAACATCTCCTACGGGCTCTGTCTCCTCCTCTGCTGCCAAAGCGAACACCCTGCCCGCGGGTGCTCCCCTCTGGTGCTGGAAAAAATGCTGCTGCTGGGTCTGCAGTGGAGGACCCCTCTGCTGAACTGCTGGTCCTCTAGCCGGCTGCATCCTGTCCTGGCCTCCCTTGGCTGCCCGAGCAGGGCAGCCCTTCAGCTGGTGGTCGGTCCCTTCACAGAATAGGCAAGCGCCTAACCTCCTCCGGCATACGTCTCTGCTGTGCTTCGTCTTTTCGTAGAAAGCACACTGCTGGGTCTGCCTCTGGCCCTGACCCTGATGCTGCTGGACACGCGCCGGTGCCTGCTGAATCTGCAACAGAGGCTGCTGCTGAAACGGCCTCTGCTGTAGCTGCTGCTGCTGCTGAATATGGGGGCGCTTGGCCGGTCCCGCACTAGAACTCGCCCCATAGTATCTCCGCTCCTCTTCGACTTGAGGCCGAAGTGCTCCTCTGCAATCTGTGCGTCCATCAATATCTGATCGAACGTCGCGACACGACGACCCGAGGTGCGGGTGCGCACTGCATGAATAAGTCCCCTGCGGAACTTACGAGCCTTCTGCCCCTCATCTTGGATCATATCGGGAGCAAACCTGCTAATGCAGAAGAACTCAGCTGCATACTCGTCCACCGACGAGTTCCCCTGCACTAGACCCACGAACTGGCCCTCTAATGCTGTAAGAGCCACGTCCGGGAAGAACTTCTCCTTGAAAAGCCTCCGAAAGTTCTCGCAAGTCAGCCCTCTCACCGACGCACGAGGATCCATGCGGTACCATGTCAGCACAATATCGAAGAATCGGCTGGCTGCGGCCGAAACCCAAAGTGCTCTAGGAAGCTCTGCCAGCTCCATGCTTCGCTGTACATCCTCTAGCCAGTCGTCTGCATAAAGGATGCCCTCTGTGCCTGTGAAGTCCCTGGAGCTCATCTTCCTAAAGTCTAGTACTGTCCCCAGCCTGGACTGCTGCTGGTACGGCTGCTGGCCAGTAGGGCCCTATACCGTACCCGGTGCCACTCTCTCCACTGCTGCCAGTGCAAGCTGATGCGAGTTCTCCATACTCTGCCTCAGCATCTCGATCTGACGGTGTGACGCCTCCGACTGGCACTGCGACGCCTCGGCCTGGGCCCGCTGTGTCTCCATCATCTGTTGAAGGAGAAGGAACATATGATGTGTATCTGTCGGTATCGGTGGTGGTGGCGGCAGTATCTCTGGAACAACGGCCGTAACCCTCTGGAGTGGAGGTGGTAGACCTCCCTGTGCAACTGCCTGGGTCTCTAGAATAGTGGAATCACTGGGGGCAGTCTCATGAACCTCCTCCTCGGCCGGGTCAGATCTCTCAGGCAAGCTACTCGATCCAGATGCCTGCGGATGCGTCTTCGTAATCCTGGAGACGAATTGAAACAAAGAGATCAATATGGCACATGAGTAGATTATCAAAGAAAGACAGTTAATTTAATACAAGGTGAATAATTATGATAATCAAAAGATCAAAAATTTTCTAGGTGTGATTGAGAAACTCCTATCATGTCCTAGGTCCTACGTCCTAATTGCAGGCTCGTAATTAGTACTCTAAGTCGAGCACCATTACGAGATCGCACTAATTGCGACACTAGACCTGCGTGGGCCACCACAAAAATGTGTCACGACCCGTACCCTTATGAGGGGCACGAGCACGTGGGTACGTCCAGCCTACGCCGCAGAATCGACGGTAGAACGCTGTATATAACATCTATAAATACTACGACTAACAGTATAAATGTACCTGTACAGTATATACTCTCCGAATGGAGGTGACATAATAATACAGTCTCAATCACAGAATAAAACTAAGGTAGATAGCTCAGAAGGAAAGATATATGATAGATGAAAGAGTAAATAAGTCCAGAGTCCAGTACAAGCCCAGATATATACAACATCACAGGGTATCAAAATATAATGTAGAAACTACAGTCTGATAAAGCTAGCTGGATCGTAGTCCAGTCAAACCTAGCTAACCTAGACTACTCTGGAAGTACAAAATCTAGTGGCTCTACTATAAGACCACGATCCAAGGCAACTCCATCTAACTCGAGCCCATAATAGGTCGAGCAGTCCGCCTCAGAGTCATCTGTAATATATCATAACGGTATCCTGTCAGGAAAATGAGCAAGTATAAACACTAACAGCAGTTCCATAT
>JANAVB010027397.1:11327325-11487325 GCA_029216955.1 Iris pallida | reverse complement strand
GCTGACCATGTAGCCATTTGACCTTATAACTTTGTCAAATTTCTCATGCCACATCTTGGGAGCCTGTTTAAGAACGTACAAAGATTTCACCAACTTGCAAACTTTGTCTTCAAGACCCTTGACGACCAATCCCTCTGGATGTTGCATATAAATCTCTTCGATCAGCTCGCCATTTAGGAAAGCCGTTTTCACATTCATCTGATGTATCACCATCTTATGTATTACTGCGAGAGCAATCAACCTTCTGATGGTGGTCATCCGGGCTACTGGAGCATACGTGTCAAAGTAGTCAATCCCCGACTTCTGAGAAAACCCCTTAGCTACCAACCTAGCCTTGAACTTGTCAATAGTTCCGTCTGCTTTCATCTTCTTCTTGAAGATCCATTTGCATCCGATGGGTTTCGCTCCTTCAGGAAGATCAACCAACACCTAAGTGTTATTTGAGATGATGGAATCAATTTCATTGTCAATCACCTCCTTCCAGAAAACTGCGTCTCTGGTCTTCATCGCCTCATCATAAGTAAGCGGATCTGCTTCCACACGATAGGTGACAAAGTCATTTTCGAAGTCCTTCGGCCCCCTCATACGCTTAGCTGACGGCTCAGCTAGTTCTGTTTCAACCGTTGTTTCAACAACAACATCTTCTTGGACTACTTCTTCATTAAAAACTTCAGTTTTTTGCGCACCCTCATTGTTCTCCGGTATATTCGCAAGAACAATATTCTTGTACCTTGTAAATTTATCTTCAAAATATTCTGTGTCACGAGATTCAATGATATGATTTGACTCAATATTAAGAAATCTTCGAGCATCACTCTTCTCAGCATACCCCAAGAAGATCATTTTTGTAGTCCTTGTCCCAAGCTTCTGAATCTTCAGATCTGGAAGCTTGACATATGCCAGACACCCCCACACTCGAATGACATTGAAGTTAGGTCTGACCTTGAACCAGAGTTCATGAGGAGTAATGTCTGGAGTTGCATGAGGCACTCTATTTAGAATAAAAGTGGCTGTCATTGCAGCTTCTCCCCAGTAGCACTTTGGAGACCCGCAGTCAACAGCAATGAGTTAATCATTTTGGTTAACGTTATGTTCTTCCTCTCTGCTACTCCGTTTAATTGAGGAGAGTACGGAGCCGTATTCTCATTGATAATTCTATGTTCTTTACAGAACGATGCGAATTCATGAGACCTGTACTCCACACCTCGATCACTTATTATTCTTTTGAGTTATTGTCCAGTCTGCCGCTCAGCTTCGGCTCTGAACTCCTTGAACTTCTCGAATGCTTCATCTTTAGCCTTCAGCAAGTAGACGAACGCATACTTTGAGAAGTCAACGATGAAGGTTATAAAATACTTCATCCCAGCCTTTGTAGAGAATTGTTTGAAGTCACAGATATCGGAGTGTACCAACTCCAGAAGATCTATACTTTGATAAATTCGAGGAAAGGGTTTCCTTGTGATCTTTGTTTGAGCACAAACTTCACATTTCTCTACCTTACCTCCACACTTAAAAAAAAGTCCTAGACTAGACTTTTTTTTTATTCGTTTACAATGAACATGTCCTAGCCTATTATGCCACAACTCAAGAGTATAAGCAGAATGAGTGATTGCATTAATTACATTGGACTGATTTATAAGCTAAATTTTGAACATTCCTTCGGTATAAAAAGCTTTCTCGAAATATGTTTCCATAATAGACATCACCATCTGGTCAGCATTGATGTCCATCCTGAAGCCTGCATTGCAGATTAGGCCTTTCAAGATCAGGTTCTTGGCAATAGCAGGTACATGCTTCACACCTTGAAGCGTCAGAGACTTTTCCGAAGTCAGCTTCAAAACTACCGTTCCGATCCCGAGCACTTCAGCTTGTGCCTGGTTTGCCACCATAACCATATCAGAAGTTGGTGTATAGGTGGTAAACCACTCTTTGTTGGAGCAGACAGGGCAGGTGGCGCCAGTGTCTACCCACCAGTCAGAATCACCCCCAACCGTTGTGACCTGCACAATCATAGCAACAACATCAGCAATCATTAAGACCTTACTAGGTTCACCTTGCTCTGATTGCTTGGTCTTTGCTTTGCATTCATTCTTGAAGTGGCCCTTCTTGCCATACTTGAAACAAGCCAAATAGGACTTTGGCTTCTTTTGCTTGAACAAAGTTCCCTTGACTTTCAGATTCTCAGGGTCCTTCTTCTTGCTATGGGAAGCCGTATTCTTTCCTTTTGGTTCCCTTATATGAACTAGATTGGCGTTAGCCAATTGCTTGGACAGTGTGTCCACCTTTAGTTGAGCCCACATCTGGTCCTCAACATAGATTTCCTGCAAGAGATCTTAAAGGCTGATCTCAAGCTTCTTCCTATTCATGTTTGCATAAAACTTACTCCACCCAGTGGGGAGCTTCGAGACAATCCCTTCAACAACAAACTTGTCGGGAAGGGGCATCGCCTCGTCTTCCAGCTTCTGTCGCAGCTTCAGGAATTCCTTCACCTGCGACAGCATGGACTTCTCGTCCTCAAAGAGCCATTTGTGATATTTTTCAACCACAAATATCTTGCTCCTGTTCTTGTCTTCTTCGTATAGTTTCTCTAGAGACTCCCATATGTCTCTGGCAATAGTCTTTTTACTGTAGGATTCTGCTAGGGAATCCTCCATAGCATTCAGGATAAGCAGCCTGCAAATGCTATTCTCCCTTCTCCATTTGGCCTGAAGTTTAGTAGCCGCAGTGATTGCGGCAGCAGACCCATTATTTGGAACAGTAGGTTCCTCTTCAAGAAGCACGTAATCAACGTCTCTGAGTTGAAGAGTGAGATAAACTTTCCTCTTCCAAACTTGATAATACTCTCCATTAAACTTTTCTAACTTACAAAAGTCAGTATTGAGGAGTGAAGCATTAAAGTTTTCCATCGTAGCAATATAGCTTTGAGATTGTTATTGCCGGGGCACAATTTTTTGATAGAAAACTGAGAAGATGAAACAATTATAAAAATAACGTTCCAACGCAACACTTTAAGGAAGGTTGCGCAAGTTTAACGAAGATCTAAAAAGATCTCGTTACAGCAGCATACGATATTGCGAGAATCTAAAAAGATTTTGTAATCCACATGGCAGCGAAGAAGATGACAGGTGATTGATGGATGAATATCCTGCTGAGGTGAATGATCGCCGTTGCTCAAAGCTATATTCGCCCCACACGAATAGCTTCCAGAAACCAGCATGTTAGTCGGAGAACTTTAGAACACTCCTGCTCTTCTGACTCCTCGGATCGTACCTGGACTATCGTGCAAAAGCAACGCTGGTGCAATACTTCTCTTCTCTCTCAAGACTTCTATTTACTTGTGTCATGACCCGCACCCGCTTTTCGGATACGAAACGTATCCAAGTCCAGCCTACGCCGCAGTGTCGGCGGTAGTACGCTGTCTATACACTAATTCCGACAATCTAGAATCACATGGTAAAACTATATCTCATCCACGGAATAATCGAATCAACCAAGATCAATGAAATACCAAAGAAACTGAATAATATGACTGAATATATCCAAGATTCAATATCACGTCCGGTGGACACAAGTCTACTACCAATAGATGGAAGGAGAAATAAATACATGAAATACACTAACTGAATACAACCTGCTAATCAAGGCAACCCTAACTGCAAAGCTCCGCGGTCTGGTGCTGACTCAACCGGCTCACTGCTCCTGATTCAACTCGGCTAAACCTGAAGAGATCATCAGGTCCTCAAAGGACTAGCAAGATACATAAAAATGAGCCTTTCTAACAGTTTATTATGTATGGGAAAAAATAGAGAATAAACAAGTAAAATTGAGCAATAAATAAATACGAATCTGTACACTATCTACACATAAATAAACTGCTGAACGAGGACGATAGGACTAATGTCAAGATGTCAACGGATGACCAAATCGAATACTCAAACCCTCGTCCCTAGCGTGGACTCGCAGGTTTTAACAACTACTAGCCCTCATCCCTAGTGTGGACTCGCAGACTAGCATCACCCTCGTCCCTAGTGTGGACTCACAGGTGTGAACCATATACTACTAACCCTCATCCCTAATGTGGACTCGCAGGTTAGCATCACCCTCGCCCCTAGCGTGTGCTCGCAGGTGTGGACTAATAACTACTAACCCTCGTCCCTAATATGGACTCACAGGTTTGCTTAAGACACAGATAACTACTAACCCTCGTCCCTAATATGGACTCGCAGGTTAGCTTCAAGATTTCAAGACACGGAGTAAAAGCAGTTCAGTTCACGACTTCTCGACTTTTGACACGACTCGATCAAGTCACAAGTGTGAACAAGTTCAATAAAATCACAAGACTAGCTGTAAGCAATGACTATGTACCAATGAAGTAAAATACTTGCAGGATATAAAAAATAAATATAAACAATAATGATAAAACTGAATAACTGAATACTGAAAGACAGTGCATGTAAATAAAATTGTGTAGAAAGGCAAGGTATACTTGCCTTTGGTCCTGAGCTGTGGATACGGGTCAGAATCCGTATCGATGTCCAAGTAACCTGTTCGATGAATTTTGTAATAATTAATACATGAGTTTAGATTAAGAACAAGTCTATCTCTTAACCATTTGCTAATTCTCCTTGTAGTTCTAGTGATTTTAAGGCACTGGGCTGTCTATCCCTTTAACATACTTCTAATTACTAACCTTGACTCGTATCCCATTTAATCCATGCTACTTACCTAGTTAAAATCATATTCTAGATCACAAGTGCCTACTTGGTGTGGTGATGCATGTGTCTCATGTCTCTCTAACTTGGTTATCCTCTTGAACATTGATGGTGTTACATAAATAATACTGTCCACCTGATGAGGGCTACAGGAAAACATGATCATAGCAATGAACAAATTACAATTCCGTCAATACGAGGGTTGATATGAATTTGTAAGTTCGTCCTATATCATAAAGAAACTGCAATTGATTGCTCTCACTTAATGTTGAGAGGCAAGCAACAAGGTCATATTTGAGAGAAGGATTTGAACAGTAACCTGGGTACCAAATCACATCATACCAGTCTACTGTTTATTTGTTAGCTATAAGCTTCCCACCAATTCTGTAATGAACTTCCAGAACTGTAGGATAAGCCCTGTCCTTCCTATATGCAGAGCATGGACATTCTAAGCTAGCTAGTGTCCATTGTTACCTACTGCCCCCTTGTTCTAGGTACAGGCATTTGCAATACCCACTCTTCCTATTTACAGAAGACTAGTCCCTAGTCCTATCGCAGCCTAGTGTTGATAACAGGTGATATGAGGTACAAGATCTACAGTAAACAAGATTAAGGCTGTTACCAGTCGAACTCTATTGAGTACCTGAAATTACCCAGGGATACTTGAATCCCATTCATTGATACAACATGACTGAAATGATTATGAAGGCAGAACCGAGAAACAAAAGTTTGATGAAGTCATGCAACTGGGTGTAAATGAATTTGCAAAGATTCCACACTGAACTAGAAGAAGGCCACAGCTAAACCTAATTCATGTTTCTGATGCAAATAAGGAGGCAATTCCTCATGAAGAGGTCACTGGTACTTACCTGTTCTCTAACAAATTTTATTGCTAACAAAACACAAACAAGCATACCAATAGAATATGAGCCTTTAATACCAAATCTCCCATGCCTCAGTTGCACATGTGTGTGCAACTGGACCCTTTTGTATGGCCTAAGGCATACTCTAATCTGCCTGCATCCTCTTATCAGTCCCTGTTACTTCTTATTTGCCTATGGACCTGCAATAGACCTACCCGAAATGCCACATGCCCATATGGCCATTTACCTGGACAGAGCCAAGAGGCCATGCTACTGCTGTGTAGAGTTAATGAGCTCCCCAACTGCTCTAATGCCCACATCTCTTATCCCAACTTCCTATTCTGAATACATGCCATTTATTTAGGCTCTGTTACAACTCATAGTCAATATTGGCTATATAACTTGGTGCAGATCTATATCCCTACAGGGAACTTCATCTAATATGTATAAACTGATACACTGGTATCGGTCTCCTACTGCTACACCAGTTTAGTGTTGCCATGTGTTGCTATTTTCTTGCTATAGGCAGGGTTGCACACTGCTGTTGTAAGATGGCCTAAATCAAGCTATCCTAATTCAATGACTGATACATTAAAGGTATAGGAATGATCCTAAATATGCAGATACCAAAAAGGGAGGATATAACCGAAACAAAACTCAAACGGGACTGAACAATAACGTCCTCTTGACTGAAGTAATGATATTTGAGGACTGAAACACTAATCAAGATAGGACAAGGATGGAACATTAGGCAAGAGTTAATCATATATGAAATGAGATGGATAATAAACTATATCAGTAAAGAAGTAGACTAACTATACAAGAAGACCTACAATCATTTATGAAATCACAAGGAAATACATGAGGTTGCTAACTAAATCACCCAGTCATACAAGGGGTTCATATGACAATATTTGAAAGATAGATCAATTCCTGGTGACTCTGTTTTCTACAGAGATATACCCTATGATTTGAGTTGGTTTTTGGTATTTAGTTCCAACCCTGAACTCCACATCTGTGGTATCCACCAGAGCCTCAGATTTCACCTTGTTACCTTGTCCTTATCAGTTAATTGACCCTGCCATGGACAATTTTCTGATACTGGTTTGTCTACAGTTTTAACTCTGCTCCACTCATACTCGAGCACTTCCCTATACCCACTATATCCCACATACACAGAGGCATGGGTCAGGACAGGGAAAACCTGGCCTGCATCGATCATTCTAGGACTGGACAACCTACATGATATGGCCTTCAAAAACCCAGGACAGGTATTAGACCCTATGAAAAAAATGAGAGCTGAAACATCATTCTAATGCAGGACAGTCACACTGGAACTGTATGTAAGCCAAGTAATCAATATGTGGATTGATCCTAAGTCATGACAAGGTCTGATACAAATGGATCAAGGCTGAACATTAAGTTAAGCATGGACTGTAAACCATATACTAAAGTAATCCCAAACTCGAGCCCTCTACTCACACTACCAAAATTTGTCGATTTAGCGACGGCCAGATCCGTCGCCAGTCCGACGGGAATTTCTATTAGCGACCGATCACTGACGGGTTTTGGCCAAAAAAATCCGTCGGTAATCAGCTCGTCGCTAATAACGGTCTGTTGCTAAGTATTCGTCAAGCGACGGACTAGCGACGGCATTTCGACTTCACAATACGAAGCATAAGCGACAACTTTCCGACGGACTGTCGTCCATTTCAAGTATTAAATACTGAACTGTTTAGACAATAGCGACGTAAAGTTCCGTCGGTAAACCGTCGTAATAGCGTATCAGAGTATATCGTTCCGTCGCTACTCCGTCGAACGCCGTCGATAACAAAGGACGGATTAGCGACGGTTTGCTGACAAAAAATCCGTCGACCAGGTTCTGGAAATGGTAGGCATTTCCAGCACCATGGCGACGGATGATTCGTCGTTATTCCGTCGATAACTGTCGCTAACAAAAGACGGTTCAGCGACGGAATATGGACGAATTATCCGTCGACCATGTTCTGGAAATTCTTGGTATTTCCAGAACAAGGGCGACGAAAAAGTCGTCGCTATTCCGTCGAACTATATACCATCAGAACTGTGCCGACGGATATTCCGTCGACCACCCGTCGCTACCTGAAAACATTTTCAAATCTCCAGTTAGCGACGGATTTGCCGTCGAATAGTAGTCAGAAACTGGTAATATCCGTCGCGCAACGGTCACTAGTCCGTCGCTAACTGAGAATATTTTGAAAAAAAAATTATAGAGCTTTCCCTGTTCGCAAAAATATGCATAAACCAAACCAATATATAATGCACACCAATTATCCAACAATCACATAGACCAAATATATAATGCAAACCAATTGTCCAAGAATCACATAGACCAAATATGCACATACGAATTTAATGCACACCAATTATCCAAGAATCATATATACCAAACCAAATTAATATAAAATAGACATCAATTATCCTGAATAGTAACCTAATATCCGTCGTTATAATCCGATCATAGCACAAATATTCCAAAGTTCCCACAAATATTCCAAAATTCTCACAAATATTCCAAAATTTCTACAAATATTCCAAAACACATAGGAAAATCGACTTTGGCCTCAACAAAGACCACAAGTCAGACGATGAATCCTCACAGCCAGGGATCATAGTTGCGTTGAGACATGTACCATTCTATCAGCCACTTTGCATACGAAGGCTCAATCTGGTTGAGATCTTCTGTAGGGACAGGAGGGTCGGTCCCGATACTACTACTCTCTGACGGTGGCTCCTCCTTAACTTCAAGCTTGGGAGCAATCTCTTCCCTGATGGTCATCGGTTCTTCCTTGACCTCGACCTTTGGTTACACCTCCTCCTTAACAGTCACAGGCTCTTGTTTGACGATGGAGACTTCCTCCGTATTGACCTCCAAGGGTTTCTTGCCTCGATCCCTTCCTCAACTAGCAGCACCACCTCGACGAGTCCTAGGAGCCATCTTTCTGACAACAGAAATTTTCATATAGGGTAAAGAAATTTACTCAAATTATAAAAGTTGTGACGTTGGTTTTTTGCGTTCATCATCATTAGAGGGAGCAGCACCGAAAAAGTTGTGACGTTGGTAGCATGAGAGAGTAAAAATCTGTATCATAAGACTAACAGAATTACTATGTAATCATGTACTCACCAATAACCGGATGTAACTGGAGTCGTTGGGCCTATCGTGCAGTAATTGGTGGATCCGCTAGTATAGGTCGGATGTACTTAGTATCTAGTGTATCAGATTAGTATCGGTCTATCGGTTTGGTATAGGACGTATCATATTGGTATTGGCCTTAACAAATTGGTATCGTCCTATATCCGATATGTACATGTATCGGCCGAATAGCTAGGATTCATATTGGCCTTATCGATTTGGTATCGGTCATATCCGATAGGTATCGGTCGTGTTGGATTAGTATAGACCATTTCGGATTAGTATCGTGGAAGGTTTAGTAACAACTGTACTTGGATTTCTCTCTTCTCGAGCTAGAATACCATTGCAAGAGAATCACCAGATCGTGATTGGCCAGTTACAGTAACATACATGCTTCCTTTTCCATCAGGAAAAGCGAGATTGAAAAGAAAGTATGTATTTTCTGTAACTGGCCAGCTACGCTCTCGTGACTCTCTTGCAATGGTAATCTAGCTCTAGAAGAGAGAAATCCAAGTACAGTTGTTTCTAAACCTTCCACGATACTAATCCGAAATGGTATATAATAATCCAACACGGCCGATACCTATCGGATATGACCGATACCAAATCGATAAGGCCAATATGAATCCAAGCTATACGGCCGATACATATCGGATAGGACGATACCAATTCGCTAAGATCAATACCAATCGATACGGTCCATACCAAAACGATAGATCGATACTAATCCGATACGGTCAATACTTATAAGTACCTACGGTCCAGGAGGTTGATCCGCTAGTACATCCATGTACGATCAACGAAGTAACGATCTATTTCAATTTGGATGTGAAAATCTGTATCGTAAGACAAACTAAACATAGTCAGTTCTATTTCACATGCTTAATTGCCAAGTATGGGAACGAATGGCTCAGAACACAATCCAAAATTCATTCTAGCATACATTAGTGTGAATCATCTATGTTCTGTACATATGGTGTAGTATATGTTCTTACCGTATCTAGTATCTGAAGGATATAACAGAATCAAGATGAACTCACATAATGTAATACTAAGACATCATCTACTACTATATAAGATATAGTGATAGGTTGTCGTATCATCATTGCCGAGGGATGAGGGTCGGAGGACGGTCAACTTTATCTACGGATACATAGTTTCTGCCTCGCCAATCGAATGGCTTAATTGCCAAGTATTGGAACGAATGGCTCAGAACACAACCCAAAATTCATTCTAGCATATATTAGTGTGAATCATCTATGTTCTGTACATATGGTGTAGTATATGTTCTTATCGTATCTAGTATCTGAAGGATATAACAGAATCAAGATGAACTCACATAATGTAATACTAAGACATCATCTACTACTATATAAGATATAGTGATAGGTTGTCGTATCATCAGTGCCGAGGGATGAGGGTCGGAGGACAAATACCGCTCGAGTGAGCCAAAGGCATGCAGCCACTTCCCTTCCTCCATTCACCCTCTCCCTCTCTCATGCTATCAACGCCACAACTTTTCCACCTCAAGTTCTGATCAAGCATTTTCCTTCTCCTCTCCTCCACCATGGCTCTGAACCCATCTGCTCCTCCCTACTTCCCTTCTTCTTATTTGACTCTCTCAGCCACATATGATATCCAGCTCAAGTGTAGAGTCGGGGGAGAAGAAGTGGGCAGGAAGAGGAGGGGGAAGCAGCACAGCCGACGGCATGCCCCGGAGGAAGTACAGAGGTTTTCTTCAACATACGTAGGAGAACTATAAGGATATATCTTTTCACAACATATCACCTTGTCAAAGACCCTTAATGTGACAACCATGTTACCGCGGTGTCGGAAGACTAACATGTCATAATTTTTTAAGCCGTGTGTTTTGACATAATCCTCCAAACTCTTTCCTGCTATGTAATAATGCAAGATTACTACATAGGAGGAAAGAGTTGGGAGGATTATGTCAAAACACACGGCTTAAAAACTTATGACATGTTAGTCTTCCGACACCGTGGTAACATGATATTCACATGAAGGGTCTTTGACAAGGTGACATATTGTGAAAAGATATATCCTTATAGTTCTCCTACGGATGTTGAAAAAAACCTCTGTACTTCCTTCGGGTCATGCCGCCGGCTGTGCTGCTTTCCTCTCCTCTTCCTGTCCACTTCTTCTCTCCCGACTCTACACTTGAGCTGGATATCATATGTGGCTGAGAGAGTCAAATAAGAAGAAGGGAAGTAGGAAGGAGCAGATGGGTTCAGAGCCATGGTTGAGGAGAGGAGAAGGAAGATGCTTGATCAGAACGGATGGCTCAGAACACAACCCAAGATTCATTCTAGCATACATTAGTGTGAATCATCTATGTTCTGTACATATGGTGCAGTATATGTTCTTATCGTATCTAGTATCTGAAGAACGTAACATATAATCAAGATAAACTCACATAATGTAATACTAAAACATCATCTACTACTATATAAGATATAGTGATAGGTTGTCGTATCATCATTGCCGAGGGATGAGGGTCGGAGGACAGTCAACTTTATCTACGGCGACATAGTTTCTGCCTCGCCAGTCGAATGGCTGCAGGGACTATGTCCTGATCACCATGTCGTACCGTAGACTAATGCAAATGGAGCTGGAAATATCCGTCGCTAACCGGTCACTAGTCCGTCGGTAACTGAGAATTTTTTTGAAAAAAAAATTGCAGTACTTTTCCTGTTCACAAAAATATGATAAACCAAACCAATATATAATGCACACCAATTATCCAACAATCACATAGACCAAATATATAATGCACACCAATTATCCAAGAATCACATAGACCAAATATGCACATACGAATTTAATGCACACCAATTATCCAAGAATCATATAGACCAAACCAAATTAATATAAAATAGACATCAATTATCCTGAAGAGTAACCTAATATCCGTCGTTATAATTCGATTTATCTTCAAGTGTGAGAATGGATGGCTCAGAATACAACCCAAGATTCATTCTAGCATACATTAGTGTGAATCATCTATGTTATGTACATATGGTGTAGTATATGTTCTTATCGTATCTAGTATCTGAAGAATGTAACAGAATCAAGATGAACTCACATAATGTAATACTAAGACATCATCTACTACTATATAAGATATAGTGATAGGTTGTCGTATCATCATTGCCGAGAGATGAGGGTCGGAGGACAGTCAACTTTATCTACGGCTACATAGTTTCTGCCTCGCCAGTCGAATGGCTGCAGGGACTATGTCATGATCACCATGTCGTACCGTAGCCAAAATATAGAAACCAAAATACAAATTACAGAATCAAATCCCTGGGTTCGCCGAAAATACAAAACACAGTTCTAATTCATATGTATTTTAAGTGTGAGAATGGATGGCTCAGAACACAACCCAACCGGAGAGGATACTCTGAGAGATCCATCTGAGTAGGACGTATACTCTGAGAGATCACGTTTACAAGAATGATATCAGTAGTGGGATTGAGTGTTGGAGGAGATATTATCATAGTATACGTCCTACTCAGATGGGTCTCTCACCGTTACTAATTTTTTCTGACAGCATGGTGGATGTGCTCCGTCAACAGATTTTTGCTCCGAGCCAAAACTTTGCCCCAGAGCTCAAGTGGACATCCTTCGTGTAGAGCTCGAGTGAGAGGTTCCTGACAGCATGGTGGTCCCTTTGTGAAAGTATCCATGCTTGTCCTACAACCAATGTAGGACGAGCACGGATACTTTGACAAAGGAGACCACCATGCTGTCAGGAACCTCTCACTCGAGCTCTACACGAAGGATGTCCACTTGAGCTCCGGGGCAAAGATTTAGCTCGGAGTAAGAATCTGTTGACGGAGCACATCCACATTGCTGTCAGAAAAAAATAGTAACGGTGAGAGACCCATCTGAGTAGGACATATACTCTGATAATATCTCTTCCAACACTCAATCCCACTACTGATATTATTCTTGTAAAGGTGATCTCTCAGAGTATACGCTCAGAGTATCCTCTCTTGTTGGTTGTCGTATCATCATTGCCGAGGGATGAGGGTCGGAGGACAGTCAACTTTATCTACGGATACATAGTTTCAGCCTCGCCAGTCGAATGGCTACAGGGACTATGTCCTGATCACCATGTCGTAGTCCAATACAATCCAGAGATTGACACAGTACTAATTCATATATGTAGTCCAATACAAATAGTCTAATACAAAAACAACCCAATACAAATAAGTACTAATAGCTAATGAGAACCACGCAGCTCACGCAAACGCTCAGTGATACGATCACGCAACCACCTCAAAAAAGTGAGATCTTTGGCGTGAGGAGAGATGTTGTCCCTTGCAAGTGCTGCATGAATAGAACTCCCGGTCTCACTAGCTATCGGTGCTGGATGAATAGAACTCCCGGTCTCACTAGCAACCGGTGCCACTTCCTCCTTAACTGTAGGAGGAGCCACCTCAGCATTCACTGTTTCCCTCAAACGACGTGCCGTTCATCAGGTCATGGGTGCCATCTGGTAAGATCGATAGTCACAAATAATATAATTGTAACATAAGCAAGCTAACTAAAGGAACCATCATGTAATTTGAGTACATTTTCGAAAGCCGATAAAGTATAAAAAATTCAATTTTTTGCCAAATGTGAGAACTGATGGCTCAGAACACAACCCAAGATTCATTCTAGCATACATTAGTGTGAATCATCTATGTTCTGTACATATGGTATAGTATATGTTCTTATCGTATCTAGTATCTGAAGAATGTAACAGAATCAAGATGAACTCACATAATGTAATACTAAGACATCATCTACTACTATATAAGATATAGTGATAGGTTGCTGTATCATCATTGCCGAGGGATGAGGGTCGGAGGACAGTCAACTTTATCTACGGCTACATAGTTTCAGCCTCGCCAGTCGAATGGCTGCAGGGACTATGTCCTGTTCACCATGTCGTACCGTAGATTAATGCAAATGGAGCTGGAACTGGAGCCAAAATACAGTACTACTTCACCATGTCATACCATTTTACTCTCTCTCTCTCTCTCTCCTCCCCCCTCCGGCGCTCTCACTCTCTCCGGCGCTCTCACACTACTAATTCCTATGTGTTTTAAGTGTGAGAACGGATGGCTCAGAACACAACCCAAAATTCATTCTAGCATACATTAGTGTGAATCATCTATATTATGTATACATATCGTGTAGTATATGTTCTTATCGTATCTAGTATCTGAAGGATATAACAGAATCAAGATGAACTCACATAATGTAATACTAAGACATCATCTACTACTATATAAGATATAGTGATAGGTTGTCGTATCATCATTGCCGAGGGATATGAGGGTCGGAGGACAGTCAACTTTATCTACGGCTACATAGTTTCTGCCTCGCCAGTCGAATGGCTGCAGGAACTATGTCCTGATCATCATGTCGTGCCGTAGATTAATGCAAATGGAGCTGGAAATATCTATCGCTAATCGGTCACTAGTCCGTCGCTAACTGAGATTGTCACATACACATATGTATATCACAGCTAGATGTATAGATATATACATCTATATAGAAGCACACAACAGATAGAACTCGTACTGTCCTTGAGACAGTGAACACATACACCATGAATCCAAACCCCATATTCATATTTACTAATCCAAACACCACCAAACTAATGGATAACACCCAATATGGATAACACATTATTTAGCCAATATATAAACTCAGATGAATTTGAGAAGCAAAGTCCCCCGCCGCCCCCGACCAAAGCCCGCCGCCCCAAGCCCGTCGCCCAGTAGTTCGGTTGTATATATATGAATAGTGCTTATGGCTGTGCGTCGGTTGCATATACGCCCGATGCCCCCGCCCCAAGCCAGCCGCCCATCCCCCGACGCCGCCGCCCCAAGCCCGCCGCCAAGCCCCCGACGCCCCCGTCCCAAGCCCGCCGCCCAGCCCCCAACGCCCTAGCCCCAAGCCCGCCGCCCAGCCCCCGACGCCCCCGCCCCGAGCCCGCCGCCCAGCCCCCGACGCCCCTGCCCCAAGTCCACCACCCAGCCCCCGACCCAAGCCAGTCGCCCAGCCCCCGACGCCCCAGCCCCAAGTCCGTCGCCCAGTCCCCGACGCCCCCGCCCCAAGCCCACCGCCCAGCCCCCGACCCAAGCCAGCCGTCCTGCCCCCGACG
Organism: Iris pallida; assembly: GCA_029216955.1. NCBI lineage: Eukaryota > Viridiplantae > Streptophyta > Magnoliopsida > Asparagales > Iridaceae > Iris > Iris pallida. The sequence continues at coordinate 11,472,391 of JANAVB010027397.1, read as the reverse complement.
CCCCAGTCCCAAGCCCGCCGCCCCCCGCTGCCCCTATACGACACCGCGAGAGAGAGAGTGAGAGAGAGATCGAGAGAGAGAGAGAGGGAATTATCTTCGGAAGAGAGAGAGGAGAGGACGCCGACGCCGACACCGACGCCGATCACCGAAGCCACGGAAGAGAGAGAGAGAGAGAGAGAGAGAGAGGAGAGAGTAAATTTGGGGGGAATGCAAAAAGTTCTCCCCGCCGTTTCATTTAAGGTCTGGAACATATATTTAGCGACAGACTAGCGACGGCTTATAGCCCGTAGCCCGGTAGTCGCAATTTCTGATACTTGCCGACTGAATATCCGTCGCTACGTATTCAAAGAAATATCCCGCCAATTCTCTACACAATTCCCGCCAAATAATCGACTGAGTAGCGACGACTGGCCTTCCGTCGCTATATCTCCGACACCCTAGCGACGGATGTGCGACCTTTCCTCCCCTAAAATTAAAATAAAAAATGTAAAGGCGTGTGGTCGGTAATCCGTCGGCGAGCGGCCTAGAAGCCGTCGCTAACGCCGACTGAAAATTTTCGTCGCTAATTGTCCGTCGCTAATTTACTGTATTTTGGTAGTGTCACTGATACCTGATCTCTTAGACAAGTTACATCCATATCTTATTTAGTTCCTACTAGACATTTTCCCGAATACCTAATACTCCATTGGGGACATGATCAAGGTTACTAATTTGAGAAAAACAATTGATGCGATTCGAGGATTACCTGTGAAGCCTCCGAGTGACGATTACTTCATGCTTCCCGAACTCTGGAGGAAAAGAGAAGTTGCGGCAGGTTCTTCTAGGGTTTTGGGAGATCCGATGGATCGACTACAACTCATGTATATATGCACTAAGGATCGATCAAACATTTGGAGGAGATAAGGAGAAATGATTTGTTCCTATCTACGGTTCTGGTGGGGATAAACTCTTGAATTCGAATTTAATTCAAAACAGGGTTATGAGTTTTAGTTTAAAAGGAATTTGAATAGGGCTATTTGCATATAGGTCCTTTCCAAGCCTGTTATTCTCATTTAATCCCTGTAAACAAATAAAATGTGCACATAACAATTATATGAGACAAAATAGAAATGGGTTTTAATTTAATAAAATCGAAAAATTTGGTCATGGGGCTGACAACTTGTGATAAAAAATACTTGTAAACTTTCGTAACTCTCTGTATCTGTCTGTATTTTTGCCTGTGAGAGAGAAGAGACCTTTTATAGGCCCGAGTAGCAACTGCTCGGTTAGCACAACATTTGGGACGTGGTAAAAACCACTCCGAACGTGCAGTAACCGCTCAGATCATGCACAGCACGATCTGAAGCAAGTTGCGTACCCCGCGCGCCTTGTACACCACGCGCTGAACGCGCACTGAGCCACCTGCGCGTCCTGCGCATCTGAGCGCGCACCTGGTCGCGCAACTTGGGCCGCGCAACCTGGCAGTGCATCTGGCCGCGCAAGTGGCTCGCGCAACGAGCCCATGAGTCCGTGTCCGAGTCCGAGTCCCTAAGCCCCTACGGGGCTTAGCTCCAATAGAAATAAATTTCCCAAGAGCAAGAAGTATGAATGCTTTCAATTATTTATTTAGCCTTTTTTCCATTAGAAAAATAACCCCACATGGTACACCCATGTGCACCTCCACACCACATGTGCATCTCTAAAAGAGCATAGCTAATATATAGAGATACAACTCTTTTGGCCTAGCCGATGTGGGACTAAAGTTCCAATGTATAAAGGCAAAAACCCAACAAAATATACTAACTATCAAAGAGATTTGCCAATTGCCAACTATATTATAATTATCACCTAAATAATTATGGGAGAAATATCCACAAAATTAATCATAGAGGTTCAAAGAACCTTACACTCAAACCTTGTCAAATAGATTATCATTCTTGATCCAAATATGTATTTGTTAAGGACTAGTTTGGTTTCCACACAGAAAATGCCAGACGTACAAACAAGAAAGACAATAGACTACCTCTAGAGAAAGCAGACTAGTGGGTTGAATCCAAAGACCCATTTCGGCTATTCCCCATTCTACGTTTCCAGCCCGCCCGTAGCACGTACACAGATGGAGGACAGAAGAAAGAATTTCAAGAGGAAAATAAGAGGAAGAAAGGAGAAGTAAGCAGTGGCAGGAGGAGAGACGGAGGAGGACAAGAGAGAACAACAAAAGTCCTCAGGTCACATTCCTCCTCTCTCTCTCTCTCTCTCTCTCTCTCTCTCTCTCTCTCTCTCCCCGCAATCTTTTTCAAATGTATATATAATCCAACATGCCTTTGCTATATATGCTAGGGGCTTTGTTTGCCCATTTGGCTACGTTTAAATTGCAAGCAATATTTCTGAGCCGATAATATAAACTTACTTGGAAGAACATGTCTAGGAAATGAGAGCAACTGGAATGCAACGAAATAAACAAACGTAGGTATCACCAATTGATGATAAGATGAGAAAAAATTATTTCATGTCGTTTGGACAAGTGCAAATGTAGACTATAAGTCGGATAGGAGGAACAATAAGATATTAGTCGAAGAAGTTGTCACAAATTAAGGTTATGTTTAAATGGACTTTGATTGAGACCGGAAAAATAATATTCATTTGTTAAGATAAATGAAAAAAAAAAAGATACAATATAGACTATATAGCCAATTCCAAGTATTTGGGATAAATGATTTATTGTTGTCGTTGTTGCCGCAATCTTGATTCGCAGGGCTACATAGATGCGAAGCGTTCGATGATAAAGATCTGTTCAATAATTCAGATAAATTCTGTATATAGATTCAAATCGCGACATCTATGAGAAAGCCTCAACGACATAATCCATGCCAAATGTGGCTACACGTACCGGCATTCCTGCTTACAATTTTGACTATTTTTAAATGGCATTTCGAGTCTTTGACATAGCCAGAACGCAGGAGGCTCTGCAAGCTTATATTGAACTTGCCGGAGCACTTGCTGGAGGAAGCCTTTGAAACTACAAGCATATACTTTAACTGCAAACTTACAAGGGTAAAATTGAGGGGGAAATCTAAACATATATACCCAGGCAATGTAATTATGGTTAGATCTAACCAGTGGCGGACCCAAGTATAGGGCTGGGGTGGGCTCCAGCGCACCCCCAATTTTTTTATTATTTTTTTTATGTATAATTTTTTTTTGATATTTTTATGAGAGTCCGTCTATACCTAGTCCACCCTAACCCACTCTAGCCTACCCCAGCTCGAGTTTCTGGTTCCGTCTTTGGTTCTAACGTAATGTGTTGATTGGGTAACTTTGTTATGTTTCTCTATCTTAAGAGTGATGGCCAGAATTGTGTCATATTGGCAAAAATTATTTTGCACCTATTATTTAGTAATAGTGTCTCATGTAATATAATATGTGATATTAGAATTTTGGTCTCCAAATTGTCCGATGTTAGAGTTTGAGAGTTTGGGTCACCACATGGCTCAAAATTGGTAATGTGAACAGTAAAAATGAGATCCAAACTCTAACGTCGGAAAATTTGGAGACCCAAACCCTAATATCACATGTTATATGAAACCCTATTACTAAATAATCCTAAAAATAACTTTAACATATAAAAGCATGAGTTCAACATCAGAAACTCAAATAGGAACTCAAAATAAAATTTTGCAATATATATAGATGTGACACGTAGATTCCATACTCACATTGAAAGTGTTTTTTTTTTCCTTAGCCTTTTCGAAAAAACCAAAGGATGAGATGCATGTAATTTAACGACCTTTTATGGTGGAGTTTTAAAAATTAAGAACTCATGAGTTCCTCTAGGATTTTTGTTAAAAAGCATTGTGTGGTTTTATGTTTAATTAATTAGTTACTACTTTCTAATGTGAAAGCTTTTGTATGATTTGCATAAGACAGACAACCAAGCATTGTCTTAATAACCAAGAGACACATAGGCTTACTGACAACTAAATATTTCTATCTATAATATTTATGAGCAAAAAATAGACTTTAAATTTGGAGACCTTAAATAAATTCTAAAAGTGGTACGTACACTCAAAGCTTAGTATTCATACTTTTTTTCATTGACAATGATAAAATAGCATTATTATTTGAGCTTTGCTATATGCCTACAACCAAATGTTTACAAAAAATTTTTAATAACCGCCACGTGCCGGACTTCGATTGAAGGAGGTGGTGGAGGCGGATGGAGCCCATGTAGCAGGGGATGAGAGGGGAGGTGGGATCCGGTGGGACCCATGTGTAAGAGGTGGGAGAGAAAGGTGGTAAAAAGGTTGTAAACATTTGCTTGTAGACTTAGCATTTTCCTTATTATTTATTAACACACAAAAGCCTATAGAAAGAAATCAAACAACTAAAGTATTAAATTTGAACTTTGTGTATGTGTGGAGAAAAAAAATATATGAAAGAAGGTAATTGTGTTAAGCTTCAAAAAAGAAGTACATCAAGCTAAAACTTAAGTCGGGCTCCTCCTAACTGGCCAAGCATCTTTACATCATGCTCAATATTGTGTAAAATCTCTGAAGTAATTAATCCCTCAGAGAGAGAGAGAGAGAGAGAGAGAGAGACATTGTTAGACTGATTGAAGGGGTAGAGGATTTTGACAGAGATTGCACCAAAGAATTTTTTTTATTCTAAATAACTTGTCTCTTGGTATCCTAGTATATGACGTTTAGATATCCAATAACAAAAAATTATTTTAAGTTGTCTAAAAGAATTAGAATGAGTTAGCTAAGCCTTTGTTCAGAATTTGACTTGCATACATTAATAGTATAAAAATTTGGTACATTTAAATTTTTGGGCATGAGGCAGCCGTCTTACGGACCTCATATCAAGTCTGAGATTGGCAAGAAATACACACACAGACACACAAAACGGTTTTCTTTTGAAATGCAGAAAGAACTTTTAGTTTATTGATGTGAATAATACATGAAAACCCTTGGTACATTTTAGGAGCAAGTCATGACACCTTCCTTTAGTCCAGACGATGTGGAACTAAAGTGAGCTATACAATAATAGTTGACTGATATTCTCCCGCAATCTATAGCAAAGATATCAATCATTTCCAACTTGGATAACAATCGAGCAAACAAAGGTCGAGGTAGTTGTTTGGTTATGATATTTGTCATTTGAGCTGAAGAAGACACGTGTTGTATGACAATTTTCTTTTTTGTCACTTTCTCTCGAATAAAGGGACAGTCTATATCAACGTGCTTAGTCTTTTCATGAAAGACTAAATTCTCAGTAATATGGATCGCAACCTTGTGTTTGTCCTAAAATGCCGTTGCGAAAACAATATCAACCCACCTAAAGATCACAAACCTCCGTCTCATGCAATCATCAAGACAGATTAAACAATATATGTTCCGTGACTGTTACCTAGACAAATCCCAATCTATACATCTCAGCAATGTAAGATTGTTACATTATATATTAAACTATTTGTCCTCCAAGTTCAAACCCTCACCAACCTCAAGGAAGAAGAAAATTACAATTGAAATCATGGACAATCCATATATATACTAGTCACGTTTACGTGCGTTGCACGTGAAAAAAATAAATAATAGTATTAATAAAGTATATAAAAATTTAAACTATATACAATATTTTAAATATAATTTGAATATATTTGAATATGATTTGTTATGATTTTTTAAATTTTGGATATGTGTTTAATTATATAATGTTATGTAGTTAGTTTAAACATAATTTTAATTTTAAATATATTCTAGTATCGGGTGGTTTTAATTTTTTACGTGAGGAGAGATGGTTCGGTTACCCATAAAGAAGATAAAAAGTAGTTAATTTTAAAGTCTTATTGTTTACTAATTTTAAAAAAAATGGTTGATGATATACATGGCTTAGACGGCTCAATCTTGAGCCATTTTGAAGCCCCTTTATAATAGTAGAGATATATATCAACAATACAAGATTGATTATATATATATATATATATATATATATATATATATATAAAATAAAAAATAAATAAATAAATATATATATATATATATATATATATATATATATATATATATATATATATAATAGAATTTAGTAGAATATTTGACTTGTTTATTATTGAGGTGAAGCTACACTTATATAGGAGAGGCTAACCCCTCTCCCTATTATTCTACCCGATGTGGGACTAAATGTCCATTAATACTCTCAACACTCCCCCTCAAGATGGGCGATAGATATTAATTTTGTCCGTCTTGTTACATAGTTTAGCGAGACTTAATGAATTAAGCCCCTTAGTAAGACAATCTGCAATTTGTTCTTCTGAACGAACATGATCGAGCTTTAGTATTCCTTTCTCCAGCTTTTCCTTGATGAAAAACCGATCGATCTCGATGTGCTTCGTTCTGTCATGCTGAACTGGATTGTTAGCTATACTCAGTGCTGCTTGGCTATCACTCAGAAGACGCAATGGTGTTCCTTGGTCCAGCTTCAACTCTGTCAGCAATGTTTTTATCCACAACAATTCTGACACTCCCAGAGCTATACCTCTATTTTCTGCTTCAGCAGTTGATCGAGCTACCACGGACTATTTCTTGCTTCTCCATAAGACTAGGTTACCCCCCCCCCCCCCCACCCCCCACACACACACACACACAAATACACAATACCCTGAGGTATACCTTATGTCATCTATGCAACTTGCCCAATCTGCATCACAGTATCCCTCAACACTAAGGTGTCCATTATTCTTGAACCATATCCCTCTTCCAGGAGCCCCCTTTAGATATCGATATACCCTATAATCACATGTAATTAGCTATAGATAACCCACCAAAATTCTACAAATGCTAAATCCTCAATTCGTAAGTACAAGGTTCGGATCTTCAATCCGTAGTCACAACAATATAATATTTCATTTCTCCATCTTAGATACCCTATCATCAAGTTTTACTATCAATATGTGGAATGATATAGAATAAGTTAGAATGAGATATAATATTGCGTACGAGATCGGAAAGATATCAGTTAAAACGACAAAGAACGAGACAAAGACATATGTACATTGGTAATTAATAAATCGGAAGTTTTGAAATCGAGGATTTATATTCGGAGGACTTGTTGAGTGAAAAGAAGAAGGGTCTACGCCAAGAATAAGAATTGAATGTATGATTTCAAGGAGAAGCTGTAGGAAAGGATTGACGACAAATAATGCAAAGGGCCTGTGGATTGATATAATAAGGATAATTAGGATATGATAAGGAAATCAAGTAATTACAATTGAGGTTGGAAATATGATTGATGATTAAACATTTTAGGCTTGTACGCATACCCAGAGAATGACCTATAGTTTAGGGTATACATAAAGGTTCCATGTTAGTATAGAAGATTTTAAAGGATACATGATATAGTTTATGATAGAAGGACTTAGTTGAACCTAAACCAAAAAGATTGTAAAGAGAAACGGAAGAGATGATTACAAGGGTAGCATATTGAGTATCGTAGCCAGAGCAGCTACATGTTATAGTTTGACCTATTGGATGATTTTTAATTTCGAGGACGAAATTTTTCAAGGAGGGAAGATTTGTAAGCCCCTAGATTTCAAAAAATAGTTTTTTATAATTTTCAATAGTATTTATATACGGATACGTATTTTATAGTGTATTTCGTATTTTCTTGATTTTCGTAATGCTTTAAAAAAATTTCTAACTTATAGATTTTTCAAAAACACACACAATGGCAATTTGTGGGATGATATGTGGTGCAAAAGTGGACTGATTTGGGTAGTATTGTGTGTGTGTGTGAGAGCTATGTGAGTGTGGTTAGTAACCTATAGTTGGCCTATGCCTAAACCAATAGGAAACCTATGGGAAGCCTATGAGTGTGATATTTATGAGTGTATATTGTGAGAGGGTTGTGTATGAGTGAGTGTGATAGAGTTGAGGGTAAATTCATGATATGGGTTTAGTAATAGGGTAAACCATATACCACGTATCCTAACATGGCCTAGATACCTAGGATACCTATTTTCTTTGGTAGGTAAACCTTAGATAGGTTGATATCTAGCTACCCTAAGGAGTCTAGGCTAGTACCATGGGTATTTGCGGGGTTTCCTTGGGAATGGGCAAGGTATCGGGATTTACCTTGGTAGGGTAAATATTAGTTTTGCCTAGGAATAGGGTATTGGTGTTAGGAGCCTAAGATAGAGTTGGAACCCGATTTCCTTGGTTGGTAATGATCAAATATGGTGCTCATAGACTAGTTTTGACGTCGGTTGACCTTTTTTACCAAAAGTCAACTGTAAGTCAATCCTTGAACCAGATTGACCTAGTTTGACTTGGAATGACTCCCAGTGACCTAGTATGACCCAGTGTGAGCCAGTATGACCTAATAAGACTCAGTCTGACCTAGATTGACCTAGATTTGACTTAGACTTGCATTCATGACTTGAATTAGTTTCCTTTTTCAGTGTTTAGCCCTGTTTGACTCATAGTATCTTATCTTAGGTCTGTGATCGCTCTGAGCGTCTGTTCACCCTATCAGCTCAGGACCACAGGCGAGTACATTCACTGATAGTTTTCATTGTTTTGATATCTGCTATATCCGATTCAGTCGTAGTGTCTTACTTGATTTCCAGACACGATATTTTACGGACTAGTATATGTCGGATCCTGTCATGAGATGTTGTTTTCGGATTACTTGGTATATTGGTACATGACTCGATTTGTTACTTGTACTTGTATAGACATGGACTTGGGAGTGGGCTGATCACCTTCTCTTAAACCTCGTGTCATGACGTGTTATGACCGAATCTTTTATACTATTCGGGGATGGGAAGTTATTAGTGGTTGTGTGATCAAAATACCCACTTGTGAAATCTCAAAATATGAAAAACTGCATCCATGTGGTCCTTCCTTGGATCGTGCATATAACGACTCACTACACTCACTGTAAATGAGATATCAGGACGAGTATGACCCAGATAAATCAATCTGCCTACAAGTCTCTGATATCTTTCACGATCAACCGGCTCTCCTGCCTCTGCCCCCAATTTATCTTTCTGGTCAATCGGTGTGACTGCCGGACGACATTCCAGCATACCAGTTTCTGTGAGCAAGTTTAGTACATACTTCCTATGAGAGAGGACGATCCCATCTTTTCCTCGAGCTACTTCGATCTCAAGAAAATACCTCATCATTTCCAAGTCCTTTACTTCAAATTCTTTGGCAAGTTTCTTCTTCAGCTGGGTAATCTCCTCTTCCTCATCACCTGTGATCACTATATCATCTACGTATATATACCGCAAGTATGGTAACGTGGCCTCTCGCATGTCGGAAGAAGACTGTGTGATCTGCATTAGTCTGGTTGTACCCCATGCCCGTGACAGCTTTTCTGAATCTTTCAAACCATGTCCGAGGAGATTGCTTGAGTCCATACAGTGATTCTTTAGCTTGCATACTTTTTCTGCTGACTGCCTCGTGCAAAATCCAGAGGGAGTCTCCATGTATACTTCCTCCTGTAGATCTCCATAAAAAAAGGCATTCTTCACATTTAATTGATGAAGTTGCCACCGATGGTTGGCTGCAAGAGAGATCAGGGTTCTTACAGTGCTCATCTTCGCTACAGGAGCAAACGTCTCATCATAGTCGATGCCATAGGACTGAGTACTGAATCCTTTTGCAACCAATCTTGCCTTGTATCGCTCCACCTTTCCTTCTGGCGTCTCCTTCACCGTGAAGACCCATTTGCACCCGACTGCCCTTTTTTTCTTCAGGTAATGGAACAAGTTCCCATGTCCCATTTCTTTCCAGTGCTCCAAGTTCCTCCAACATTGTAGCATTCCACCTTGGATCTTCCTTCGTTTCCTGCCAACACTTAGGCAAACAGGTGGTGTCTAACGATACAATGAATGCTCCATAAGTAGGAGATAGATAGAAAATGAGCAATATCATGTTCATAACCATAACGAATAGGAGATTTTCCTGCATTACTACGAGAAGATCTTCTTAAGGGAATATAAGATAGTGGAGGAGAGATCATACCATCCGAATCAGAGGAATCCGCATCCGAATCAGAGGGATCCGGTACGGAAGGTGCATCATCAGGAGTTGGGGCAGGATTAAGCGAGGGACATGGCACAGTTGGCATAGTAGGGGCAATAGGCACAGTAGTGGACTGCTGATTCCTTCTTCTGTAGACTTGGAGCTCTGTAGTTCATTCCTCCCCCTGTTCTGTAGTCTCCTCCTGCACTGGAGCATCACTTCCTTCCTCCTGATTGTATGCATCATCATCACTTTTCTTACTCTCGCTATCTTCTCCTGCTTTTCTTGGACTAACTTCCATCATTGGGCATGGAACTGACCCAACAACCACGCTTGGGACTATCTCCCCCTCACTCCTAACACCTCCTGTATTAGGAGTGTCACCAAATGCGGAGCCTTCACCTAAACCATTGTGATAGTATGGTTCCATCTCTCTGAATGTAACATCCATGCTCACAAATAGTCTTCTCTCCTCTGGACTCCAGCAAGAATATCCCTTCTGAGTCCCTGAGTAGCCAACGAAGACACACTTTACTGCCCGAGGGTCCAATTTTCCTACTACAGGTCTATTATCATTCACAAAGCATACACAACCAAATACTTTTGGGGGAACAATGTACTTGTTCTCACCTGTAAGAATCTCAAACGGTGTCTTTCATCCTAACATCTGAGAGAGCATCCTGTTGATAAGGTATGCAGCAGTCAACACGGCATGTCCCCACAAGTGTTTCAGAACATTCATAGCAAACATCATCGACCTTTCTACTTCCAACAGGTGCCTGTTCTATTCCGCCACGCCATTTTGTGCTGGTGTATAGGCACATGAAGTCTGATGATGTATCCCATTGGCTAATAAGTACTCCTCAATGGCTTTGTTGGTATATCATGTCCCATTATCAGACCTCAAAATCTTCACTTTAGCACCGTACTGTGTTAAAATTCTGCGATAGAAGTCTTGAAAATCATGCAAAGATATCACTCTTACTCTTCATTATGTATACCCAGGTGACACGAGTATGACAGTCAATTAATGTGACAAACCACTTAAAACCATTAAGAGCAGTTGCAGGACAAGGTCCCCACACATCAGAGTGTATCATATCAAAAATAGCTAAACTTCTATTTCCAGAACTCACATAAGAGCTTCTGGTGTATTTTTCAAGTTCACAAGCATCACAAACCAACTTTTGCTTATTAGCTTTTTGATACATAGATGAAAATATTCGACTATGTAGACTAAATGAAGAGTGTCCCATGCGCTGATGTTGGAGCAATAATTCTTCTTCTACGGTACTTTGCGGCTCCTCCAGTTGTGCTTCATCCACCAGTACTGTATCCAGCCTACCACTGTCCAAGTACCATAGCCCTTTATGCTAAGTGTCAGTCCCCAACTGTCTCCCCGTTCCCTTCTTCTGAAAAATAATCTTCGAAATGTCAAAGAAAACAACACAATTAAGTTGAAGAACAATGACACTTATGGACAATAGATTAACAGAAAGGATGGAGCATGCAAGACATCAGTAAGACACATCGAAGGGGTGCATTCAACTGTCCCTTTACCCATAATAGGTCTAGCAGTACCATCAGCAGTCTGAATGCTTTTAGGTGTCATCAGGTGAGTGTAATCTTGGAACTCATCACGGGCACCCGTAACATGGCAGGATGCCCCAGAGTCCATTGTCCAATTTATACTTCCTGGTTTGTGGATAGATGCAAGGGCATGAGCAGGTATACATGTGTTTGTACTGGCATAGTATGCGATGTTACCAGTGGAGGTGGTTGGTGTCGATGTCCCAGCAGTGTTGGCGCGACTGTCGCTAGTTCCAAGCTTCATGTTTCTCCATATTTTCAGCATCTCCCTCTCGCTATGGGTCACATCGGATGACTAATTTTCACCTCCCATTTCTGCCAGGTTTGTCTTGTGCCCTCCAGAATAATGTCATCTGCCACCGACATAGCCTCCTCTGCCACCTCGACGGTCGCGTCTACGACCGCTAGACTGGCCTCTCATAGGCTTCGTACAGAATCTGATGAAGTGTCCTGGGTCTCCACAGTTGTAGCACCCTCCCTCTCTTGAAGGGTTTGGGTTAAAACTGCTAGAGCTGATTTCTCTCCCAGAGTGTTAGTGGTGCTGGACATCAGCTTCAATCGTGCTTCTTCTTGTGCCATAGCAGCAATGGCCTCCTCTAGTGATGGCAGTCCAGGTTGTGCGAGTAGTACATTCCTCCTTTGCTCGAATGTTGGGTTGAGCTCCTTTAGGAACTTCATCATCCTCTGTCGCGAGATATACTCCATGAACTTCTGGTAATGATTCACAAATGCTGGTTCCACTTGCTCATCTTCCACACCAATGGGATCATAATGGTCGAGATCTGACCAATACTTTTTCAGCACAGCCGCATACTCAGAGATGGTGTGATTTTCTTGGACCACCTTATCAAGTTCATCCTGCAGTTGGAAGACTCTCATAGGGTTGCCCGTCCCCGAGTACATGCCCTTCAGCGTCATCCAAATATCACCGGCTCCCTCCATTGCCTCAATGTTGCCCGACACTTGGTTGGTCAAAGAGGCTGTCAACCATCCTGCAACAACATTGTTGACGATCTCCCACATAGCAAACTCTCGTGATGAGTGATCTTCAGGTGCCTTGGTTTGGCCATTCACATAGCCCACCAAGCCTCTTGTCTTCAGAGTCCGCATCGCCTGACGTGACCACTTCAAATAATTGGAAGTACCCTCCAATTTTACTTTCAGTTTCTCCAACTTCGCCATTTTGTATGGTGAAGGATCCACATCTGTGTGTGCAGGACGGGAACTAGTCTCGGTCAGCCTCCTGGAGAAGAGATCGTCCACCAAAGCCTTCATCTCTTTGGCCGTCAGCTTGTCGTAGATCGTCTCCATCATCTTCGTCTTCTCCTCTTCCATCAACAAGATAGATCGAGACCGTCTGCACCTTTGGTCACTGTCCTCTCCACGTCTACTGTTCCTCCTTCAGCGGTAGCGACGTCTTTGAGAGCCGCTCCTCATGTTCCATGCCGGGTTACGACTGGAGGTCGCATGGCCGGACGAGAATGAGGAGAAGGGTCGAAGGGGGGGTAGAGGTTGACGTGAAAGGAGAGGAGGGTAGAGCAACGGTGCGCGGAGGGGGGGGGCGGCGGTGCTGGCGGCAAAGGAGGGGAGGCGGGCGAAGGCCGGGCGGTGCTGAGGGGGGAGGGGAGGTGGGCAGAGGCGGGGCAGTGGGGGCGGAGAAGGTGGGAAGGGATTGGGGGTGGCGGCTAGGGTTTTATGGGGTAGGGTTAGGGTTTTGTGGAGTAGGGGTTAGGATTTTGTGGAGAGAGATGGCGGTTAGGGTTTGGTGGAGAGAGAGGTGGTGGCTCTGATACCAAATAGAATTTAGTAGAATATTTGACTTGTTTATTATTGAGGTGGAGCTACACTTATATAGGAGAGGCTAACCCCTCTTCCTATTATTCTACCCGATATGGGATTAAAAGTCCATTAATACTCTCAATATATATATATATATATATATATATATATATATATATTGAAATCTTTATTTCCAAGTTCAACCCACCGCTAATCTCAAGAAAGAATTAAGAAGATAACAATTGAAATTACTCATCCAACCCTGTGATGATTTTTCTGAACGAAGAGTGCGACTCTTTGAAAAGGTCTTTCCTTTAGTCTATCTCGAAAGACGAGCCCTAAGAGCAAAATACAATCTTTTTTAGATCTCGTGGACTTGCTCCCTTGAATCTTTTGAACGAAGCACCCCCAATTCGGTATATCTACAATATACTCGTTGTTGTTTTGGCTCTATTTCAAGTCCCGGTTCAGCCACAGATCCTCCATCGCCTTTGCCGCAAATCCCATTGATACTTCACGATGTTCATACTGTTTTTCCACACATCACGAATCAAGGCTGGAATCCCAATACCTTGTTGTCACAGTTTTAGAGCAACTCGAGATGAGGGGGTGAATCCAAGATCTGTAAAGAGTGGGTTGAGCTAAATCAACTCAGAAACAACAAACATCATGACTTTATATTCGACATCAACAGAAGAACAAGCAACTGCATTAAAGTTCCTTTTCATTTAACATGTCGGTTTACTCTATTGTAAACTTGGCTTGACTTTCCCTGATTCAAACGCTAAATTCGAGGAACTTGAAGTATCATTGCTTATTGAAAATTCTTATTTTGATATATTTCTCTTACTTTTGGAGATTCTCCAAGTTTTGAAGTATCACGAACATTGTGTTGTACATGGCAGCATTGGCAAAAGACCAACAGTTGTTACTTGATCCACATGAGAGGGAATATGCTCTTAATCAAGTTAATGTAGCAAAAGGTGCATCTATGAATATACAGTACTTTCTATCAACTAACATGTTACAATTTATTAGTCAGATGAAATTTTGGTCTCAATGTACTTTTCCTTAGATCTTTATAGGCTTGTTTACAAGGTCTGAAAACTCGGCCAATATTGGTATGTTTTGTACATACCTGATTTAAAACTTGCTAAAAAATCGTGAGAAACCAAGTATGGTCGTATTGATTTTGTTTTCAATTCGGCCATTACATGCCGAACTAGATCTATTATACTTAGAATCATATCTGGCATTCTAAGGATCATGTATAAATGCTAAAAAATAATTTTTTAAACTACTCTAAAAGGATTTTTTTTTTCAACAATATAAGTGTAGAACAAAGAGAATATTTGATTTTATTAGCTAAATATTCAACTCCTGTCACTTGCAATTTTTCTGGCTACAAAACACTTGCATACATAACTATTTGTAGGATTCAAGATACATCAAGCATAATAAATATGACTCTTAGATTTCTTAAATTCATTCATGCATGCATACAATGAATTTGACTCTTTTGGAAAAGCAATTTTGTTTAGTCTTCCAACATTGCCTCCCGTAAACTAAATTTGCTTTTGACGCCTAAATATTCGATATTTTCTGTAGAGAATAATAGTTGTGTTTTTTATTGATGGACTACTCCACTACTTATAGAGAGTCTAGCTCCTCTTCATATTACATTTTCCAATGTGGGACTAAATCCCTTATTAGTTCTCAACACTCCCCCTCAAGATGGGCGATAGATATTAATCATTCCCATCTTGTTACATAGCTTCGACAGACTTACTGAACTAAGACCCTTAGTCAGACAGTCTGCCACTTGTTCTTCCGAGCGAACATGATCAATCTTCAGTATCCCTTGTTCCAGCTTTTCTTTGATGAAGAATCGATCGATCTCGATGTGCTTCGTTCTGTCGTGCTGAACTGGATTGTTAGCTATACTTATTGCAGCTTGACTATCGCTCAGAAGACGTAACGGTGCTCCCTTGTCCAGCTTCAACTCTGTCAGCAACGCTTTCACCCACAGCAGCTCCGATACTCCTAAAGCCATTGCTCTGTATTCTGCTTCAGCTGTAGACCGTGCTACCACAGACTGTTTCTTGCTTTTCCATGAGACCAAGTTTCCTCCTACAAAGACACAATATCCCGTGGTAGACCTTCTATCGTCTATGCAGCTTGCCCAGTCTGCATCGCAGTATCCCTCGACTTTTATACATCCATTATTCTTGAACCATATCCCTTTCCCCGGCGTCCCTTTCAGATATCTCAAGATCTGAAACACTGCATCCATATGACCCATTCTTGGATCACCGCAAATGAGATATCAGGGCGAGTGTGCCCCAGATAAATCAATCTCCCTACAAGTCGTTGATATCTTTCACGATCAACTGGCTCTCCTGCTTCTGCTTCCAACTTACACTTCTGGTCAATTGGAGTGACTGCTGCTTTGCATCCCAGCATCCATGTCTCCTTCAGCAGATCTAGTGTGTATTTTCTCTGTAAGAGAACAATTTCTTGTTCGCCTTCACACACCTCGATACCTAGAAAGTACCTCATCGCTCCTAAACCCTTCACTTCAAACTCCTTCGCGAGTTTTGACTTCAGTTTAGCGATCTCGGCTTCATCATTACCTGTGATTACTATATCATCCACATATACAACAAGTATAGTGATGTGGCCTCTTGCATGCTGTAGAAAGACCGTATGATCTGCATTTGCTTGATGGTATCCCATGCTTGTAACAGTCTTTCTGAATCTGTCAAACAAGGCTCGAGGAGATTGCTTGAGCCCATATAGCGACTTCTTTAGTTTGCACACTTTTCCATGCGACGTTCCTCCGTCTGATTCTGTAGCGTAGCACCATAGCGGGAGTTCCATGTACACTTTTTCTTGTAGATCCCCATGGAGAAAGGCATTCTTCACATCTAATTGGTATAACTTCCACCCATAGTTTGCTGCAATGGAGACCAGAGTTCTTACGGTGCTCATTTTCGCTACTAGAGCAAACGTCTCATCATAGTCGATGCCATATGATTGTGTGTATCCCTTTGCCACCAACCTCGCCTTGTATCGTTCCACCTTTCCTTCTGACGTCTCCTTTACTGTGTACACCCATTTGCATCCCACAGTTTTCTTTCCTTTGGGTAATGGAACCAGCTCCCACGTCTTATTTTTCTCCAGTGCCCCAAGTTCTTCCATCATTGCAGCTTTCCACCTTGGATATTTGTTTGCTTTCTGCCAACTTTTAGGCAACGAAGTAGAGTCTAATGATGCAATGAAGGCTCGATAATTCGAAGAAATGTTAGAATAAGACAGGTAGTTGGCAATATCATGTTCATAATTATCAAAACGACTAGCAGCCTTACCCGCATTTATGCGAGAAGATCTCCTTAAGGGAGCAATAGGTGGTGGAGAGATTATACCATCAGAGTCAGATTGATTCTGTGCGGGGGCAACATCTTCAAGAGTTGGAGCAGGAGTGGACGAGGGACTTGTTACAGTAGGCACAGGGCACGGTACAGGCACAGTACTGGACTTCTGCTGTCTCCTTCTGTAGACCTGGAGCTCCTTTTCCATTGTCTGCTGCTCCCCCTGTTTAACATATGTATCTTCTTCATCTTCTGTATCGGAGTCACTGCTTTCTTCCCCTTTCGTCCAGTTTTCCACGACCGGGCATGGGACCGATCCGACCACCACAGATGGGCTTATTTTCTCCCCCTCACATCTAACACCCTCTGTGTTAGGTGTGTCACCAAACGCTGAACCGTCATCCGAACCATAATATGGTTCCAGTTCTCTGAATGTAACGTCCATGCTTACAAACATCTTCCGTTCAACTGGGCTCCAACATGCGTATCCCTTCTGAGTTGCCGTGTAGCCGACAAAGACACATTTAACCGCTCTAGGATCCAGTTTGCCAACTCCTGGCCTATTATCTTGGACAAAACATATAAACCCAAAAACTTTCGGTGGAACAGTGTACGTGGTTGCACCAGTAAGCATCTCCAACGGTGTCTTCCAGTCCAATACCTGAGATGGCATTCTGTTGATGAGGTAAGAGGCCGTTAACACCGCCTGCCCCCATAAGTGTTTTGGGACATTCATAGCCAGCATCATCGTCCGTGCGACCTCCAGCAGGTGTCTGTTCTTCCGTTCGGCCACACCATTTTGTGCCGGTGTATAGGCACATGAAGTTTGGTGTAGTATTCCATGAGTGGATAAGTACTCAGCAACCTTCTTATTTGTATACTCCGTCCCATTGTCAGACCGTAAGCACTTAATTTTAGTGCCATATTGTGTTTCTACCCGGCGATGAAAATCTTGAAACGCCTCAAAGACGTCACTTTTATTCTTCATAAGGTAGACCCATGTTACGCGAGTATAACAATCAATAAAAGTGACGAACCATCGGAAACCGTTAATACCGGTTGTAGGACAAGGGCCCCATACGTCCGAATGTATCATATCAAATGCATCTAAACTTCGACTTTCTGAACTCACATACGTGCTTCTGGTATGCTTACCCAACTCACATGCATTACAAAATAACTTCTCTTTATTTGCCCTTTGGTATAAGGACGAATACATTCGACTAATAATTTTAAAAGAAGAATGACCGACACGCTGGTGGTGGAGTAGCAATTCATTTTCTACACTGCGTCGTGAATCGTCCGGTGGTGTGTCTGCTACCAAAGATGCCAATACTTTGTCCAGTCCAGTCTTGTCCAAGTACCACAGCCCCTTATGCCATGTGCTAGTCCCTAGTCGTCGTCCTGTCCCCTTCTCCTGAAAAGTCACCGTAGGAATGTCAAAGGAAACAGTACAGTTCAGATCAAGAATAATGGCACTAATAGAAAGAAGATTGACAGGAAAAGACGGAGCATGTAAGACATTGGTGAGAATGAGAGAAGGGGTGCATGCAACAGTGCCTTTACCCATGACAGGGCTGGAGTTACCATCAGCAGTCTGAATGCTTTTCGGCGTCGGTAGGTGAGTATAGTCCTGAAACTCACCGCGGGACCCCGTGACATGGCGAGATGCCCCACAGTCCATAATCCAACCTGGTTGGTGGACAGCTGCTGCAAGAGCACGCGCAGGAATACCTGTGCTGGTTTGGGCAAAGCAAGTGACGTGATCCCCCGAGGTAGATGATGCCCCATGACTGCCGTCCGAACCCAGCTTCGTGCTGCGTAACCTCTCGAGGAACTCTTTCTCAAGAGGGGTTAACTCAGCCAGGTGATGTTCGCCTCCTTCTTTCGCCAGATTTGATTTGTGGCCGCCAGAATAATTTCCCCGTCTTCCACCATAACCGTCTCTACCACCTCGACGTCCTCCTCGGCCTCGTCCACGATCACTCGACAGAGATTTTGGACAAAATCTGATGTAATGTCCTGAGTCACCACAGTTGTGGCAAACATCGGCCACAGAGGGAGGCTGATTGAAGGCGGCAAGGGTAGACTTGTCAACAGCGGCTTGCTCCCCCTGGAAAGAGCCCTTGTTGGGCACCAATTTCAATCGAGCCTCTTCTTGTGCCATGGCAGCTATGGCTTCTTCCAAGGTTGGGAGCATGGGCTGTGCTAGGAGCATATTTCTTCTATGCTCAAACGCAGGGTGAAGACCCTTCAAGAATTTCATCATCCGTTGTCGCGAAATATAATCCAAGAACTTTTGGAAATGTTTCGCAAATGCTGGTTCGACCTGTGCATCTTCCATCCCAAGAGGATCATAGTGATCCAGATCAGACCAGTATTTCTTCAATAGTGCGGCGTACTCAGAGATGGTACGGTCATCATGGGCCACCCTATCAAGTTCATCCTGCAGTTGGAAGACCCGCATAGGATTGCAGGAGCCTGAGTACATATCCTTCAAAGTCCGCCATATATCAGCAGCAGCCTCCATTGCCTCTACATTGCCCGACACCTGGTCGGTCAAGGAGACTGTCAACCATCCAGCTACAATATTGTTGACAATTTTCCAAATAGAAAACTCATTTGAGGTGGGATCATCGGGCGCCTTGGTTTGGCCATTGATGTAGCCAACCAAGCCTCGTCCCTTGAGCGTCCGCAGTGCCTGCCGTGACCATTTCAAGTAGTTGGACGTGCCTTCCAACTTCGTCTCCAGCTTGTCCATCTTCCCCATTTTGTAGGATGACGGATCCACATCAGTATGGATCACACGTGGGGTTGCCTCGATTAATTTTTTTGATAAAATATCATCAACCAAGGCCTTCATCTCTTCTGTTGTCAGTTTACCACGGATCAAATCCATGGCGACTTCAACTTTGAGTCGTCGTCGTCGGCTTCGTCGTCGTCGTCGTCTTCGTCGGCTTCGTCTTTATGTAAAGTCTCCAACAGAGACCTTACAAAAGCGCTCCTAACGTGGCCAACACTGGCACACGCATGTAGATCTTAATTTGCAGAACGAGAACGGAAAACAAATAAAGCATTTGTTGTTCCGGAGGACGTAATCTAGGAACAGAAGGTGCAAGTAAAGTATTTGACAGCCATCCGTCTTCGAATAATTGTCCACATAATCGCGCTTGCAAATTAGGGTTTGTGGGGGGGGCTTCGAGTTCAGCAAAAGGGGGGGCGTCGGGGTCAGCAAAAAAGGGGGGGGCGGGCGTAGACAGCAGGTGGGGGGGCGGCGGTGGGCAGGTGTGGGACGTCGGGGCAGGGGGGCGCGGTGAGGGGGGACAGGGAGGGCGTCGGCCTGGGGGGAGGGCAGGAGGGGCATCGGCTTGGGAGGGGGCGGAGGGGGGGTGGCGTCGGCTTGAAGGGGGGGCGGCTTGGGAGGAGGGTGGTTGGCTTTAGGTGGGTTGGAATTTTTTTTTTTGGTTATGGCTCTGATACCATGTAGAGAATAATAGTTTTGTTTTTTATTGATGGACTACTCCACTACTTATAGGGAGTCTAGCTCCTCTTCATATTACATTTTCCAATGTGGGACTAAATCCCTTATTAGTTCTCAACATTTTCTCCTGAAGACTTGTCCTCCTAGAGATTTTGTAAACACATATGCAAGTCGTTCTTCAGTTCTGCAATATTCAATATTAAATTCTCATTCCTTATGCTTGTATCCTTTTGCCACAAGTGTTGTTTTGTACTTGTTGGTTGAACCATCAGGATTCTTCTTGAGTTTGTACATCCATTTTACACCAATTGGTTTCTTTTGTGATAGAAGATATGTGAGCTCCCATGTATCATTCTTCTCAATAGACTTCATCTCCTCCATCATTGCTTCCAAGCTTCTTCTTTATTTGCTTCCTCAAATGAAATTGGATTTTTACTGTAAAGAAAGCAAAATAGACATTTTGATTCAACTTCCTCGGTTGAGTCATAAAGTTCTTGGATACTTCTCATTTTTAAGGTCTTTTATAGACATCTTCTCTTCGTGAAGGTGGAGATGCACTTTCAGTTTGAGAGCCAACTTCTTCACCTTCTTGTATAAGAGTATGAGTTATACATGTATCACCTTCATAGGTTGAAGCTTCGTCAAATCGAACATCTCGACTAATCATTATCTTCTTTGTTGTTGGATTATATAACTTGTAGGCTTTGCTTCTTTCACTATAGCCAACAAATATACATGTTTCTGCTTTGTCATTGAGCTTGAACCTTGTATCATCACGAATGTGTGCATAAGCGATACTTCCATAAATTATTAAGTATTGAACACTTGGCTTCAATTCATGCCATGCTTCGTGAGATGTGATGTTACTTAAACTCTTCGTTGCTCATCTGTTTATCAAGTAAACAACACAAGAAACAACTTCGGTCCATAGTTATTTGTCCAGCTTCTTTCTACTAAGCATACACCTCACCATGTCCATAATAGTGCAATTCTTTTTTTACAACACGTTTTGTTGTGGTGTATATCAAGATGTTAGTTAATGCTTTATTCCATGATCTCTATAGAATTTTTTAAATTCATATAAAAGATATTCACACCACGATTAGTTCTCAAAGTTTGTATATGAAGGCCAAAAAAGTTTTTAACCTTTGAAATCTTTAAAGGCTTGAAAAGCATTAGAGATAAAATATCGATTACCTCCATGAGATGTAACTGGCATTGGTCCACACAAATTTGAATGAACAAGTTGAAGTGGCTTCTTGGCTCGCCAAGTGGACTGCAACAGGAATGAAAGTCTGTGAAGCTTCCCCATTTGACAATCTTCACACAAGTACATCATTGATAGAATAGATTTAAGGTAGCCCTTTGACCATCTCCTTTGTCACTAACTGCTTCAAGCTCCCATAGTTTAAATGACCAAACCTGTCATGTCATAGCTTTGAACTTCCACTGTCAGCACTACTGAAAGAAGACAAGTTAGAAGTCTGCAGTCTTAGAGGAAACAGATTATTTTCTGCAATACCAATCTTCGCAATAGGTAGACTGTTCTTTGATAAATAAAAAACAAGCATTGTTTTGAAAATGAATATCAAACCCTTTTCTTAAGAGATAGACCAGCACTTAGAAGATTGCTTTTTAGCCATGGGATGTAGTATATGTCTTCCACCATCTCAATACTTCATGATTTTGTTTGAAAGTTATTTCACCAACTCCTTCTATTTTGTATGCTCTGTCATCACCAATCTTCACTTGGCCATGATAAGATTTTGTTAAGCTTGTAAATAAATTATTATTTCCTATCATATGCTTGCTAGCACCACTATCAAGATACCACACATTATCCAAATCATCACCATGACATGCAAGCAACAAAGTTTCTTGATGGTTACTTTCTTCATGTCTTGCTTTATGTACATAGTCTGCTTCTTTTTTCTTGACATCCTCTTGCTTATACCAGCATTCATTGATTGTGTGGTCTGGTTGTAGTAATGATAGAATTAAAAGTAGCCACGACCCCTTCCTCTTTGATGTCCATGACCTCGTACTCTTTGTGAGCCTCTTTATATATGAGTATACGGAGTTCAAGTTGTCTTCTTCTTCTTTTTTTGTTATTGCTGGAATAACCTCTTCCTCCCATGAAAATTTGTACTTCGACCATGAAAATTTCTACGTTTTCCGCGTCCACGGTTTTGAGAAGAACCACGGCCTTCTGTAGATATGACATTGAACTTGAGAGCTTGATCAGGTTTAGAAGAAACACTTTGAGGACATCTTTTGTTAATTCGAAATTCATGAGCTTCTAATCTTCCTCGTAAGCTCTCCAAAGATAGAGGTGCAAGATCTTTAGTTTCTTCAATAGCAACTACAACATGATCATATTTACTTAGTAGACTTCGAGGAACTTTTTCAATAAATTTTTTAGCTTCTAAAATTTCTCCATTTTAACTCATTTGATTCATAATAGAGTTCACTTTTGTAATATTCTTCAACATTTTTGTTATCTTTCATTTCTAATTTCTCAAACTCTACTCTTAAATCTTACAAGTATACCTTTTTTTTACTTGATCTTGTGCAGAATATGCTATCTCAAGAATTGTCCACGCCTCCTCTGAGCTTTTTGCCTTGGATATTTTTTTATAGACTTAGACTGTAATTTCAATTGCTTGGTAGATTTGAAAGGGCACCTTCTTGTCTTTTATATCTTTTCTATCAGCACATTTTTTTGTGCGTCGGATTGCTCCACTCATTCTTCAGCATCACTCTATAGATTTTGAGATTCAAGTCACAGCTTCATGAGATTGCTCCAATAATCATATTATTCATCATTGAAACGAGGCACTAGAGAGACAAGGTTGTTATTTGATGTGGACATTTTTTTTATTTTGGCTCTGATACCACTTTGTAGGACACAAAGAGGATATTTGATTTTATTGGCTGAATATTCAACTTCTTTCACTTGCAATTTTTCTTGCTACAAAACACTTGCATATAAAGGTATTTATATGATTCAAAATACATCAAACATAATGAATATGACTTCAATTTCCTAAATGCATTCATGCATGCATACAATGAATTTGATTCTTTGGGAAAATTAATTTTCTTTGGTCTTTCAACCATAACGATCATGTTACTTCAGATTTTTAGAGCATCTCCAACCCTATTGTGAGCTTAGAAAAAATGGTTGCCATATAGGAATGACAAGCTTTAATTTCAAAAATCATTCTCTATTGCAAATGTAGAATATTTTATGAAGTTGACATGGCAATGACATGGCAAAGACAATGTGAAATTGGTTGTCTAGATCTAGACAATGCACATCACAATGACTTTGTCTCCACATCATCTGTCACGTCCCGACCTGGAAAATCGCTCGTCCTCGCATTGATTTATCTGAATCATCGTCCTTGCTGGCCTGATCTCATACGAGTCTGGAGTTGCACTCGTACACGACAAGATGACAAGTTCTTAAATGGTTATCTTTGATTTGATATTAGCAAACGAAAGAAAACAGAGTATACTAAACAATTCTCTTTATTGATAAATGAACTGAGATTATAAAGGCTTTTAATAGCCCAACCAAATATGCCAGATTGGCTACACCACTCAAGTTCTCTCTTGCCCACAAAGTATTTTACCGTTTCATACATCATGCCTTCCATATCTCGGCTGCATAAATCATGTTGCATGTCCGAGCGTCAATACGATCGCACGCTTTAAACGCTACGGCATTCCATGCCTCAGCGCGATCAAGTGAAGCTTCGCCGCAAGCAGACCATTCCCTGAACCTGCTAGCAAACTAGTAGGGGATTAGTACTTTCGTCCTCGCTGTACTGATCAAGACCCACTTTAACTAAACCGACATTTAGTAATGTATTGATTCATACAGCATACAATTTAGTTAAGTTTCTATGTTCTCCTTAGGATCGATTTCATGGCATATTCGAAAGCAGTAAAACATGTTATCATGGAAAGCATGTTATTTGATTCGTATAAGCAAGCAGGCAACCAATAGCAATCTCGTGTTGTTTTGTGACTTCTTACCAGCATCGACGCATTCGCCCTTGCACCGACGCAAGGTAAATACGCCTCATTCCTTCTCTGTCATGTTATAAGTGCTCTATACAGGATCTATTGTTTCTGTATTTTCGGTCCACCGTTCCTTAACTATATGAAGGTTGTTGGCGTATTCACTCCAGAATGGACTAAAGGTGTTTCTTTTTTTTTCTCAATTTGGGTAGCCCGGCGTCTCATGGGATTGGTTGCTATCCCAATAACCGGAGGCCTACCATTGCATACCAATCAGTGCAGCATTAACATCAATAACTGGTCGCTAATCGTCTTAGAGATGTGTGTCCAGTAAAGTTTAACGTCCCTCCTAGGCCAAACTGTCCCGGCGCCCCGACGCAAACCCGTTCGAGGGAACACCCGTGCACGGGAGATTATCTCCAATCTATTTCTCAAGTCCATTCGACCATGCAACGCGCTTCTTATTCAAACAACCAAACATATCTTGAGTTCGTGACTCAGACTTCGTATCATCTCGTATTTCTTACATTAACTTTCTATGTTCTCACATTCTATACTTTATTTCAATGTTCAATGGCATTATACCCCAACTCAATGTTCGTCAACCAAACGACCCGAAGGTCCCAAACATTTTTAAGGCAATGTCATATCTGACAGTTCTGTCACATTCATGTCATAACTTTTCTCTTTGCAACGAAGCCATCTTTTATAATTCTCGTGCACGTATGCACGCTTTGACACGATTGTTCTCTATTCTTCGAGTCGTCCATGCGATGCACGCCTCGATGCCATAATTTCATGTTCTATGCCTTAGTGTTCAATGTATGCTCCTTTCCTCCGACTCGTTCAAATGAGGCACGTCTCGATAGGGTATTCAATGTTCTATAGCTCGTGCACTGAGGCACTCACGTCGATATAGTCTTTCAATATTGTAGCATACTAACTCGTGCACGGGGGCACGGAATGACTCGTGCGTTGAGACACTTGTCGATACAGTTATCCCATGTTCTTATGGCTTGCGCACCGAGGGGCTCGCCTTTGCGATATTCAATATTCCATAGCGACTCATACATTTGATGTACGTTTTATTTCAACTGTTATATCTAATGTTCGACACGCACTATGTTTATATCTCGATCGATCCACGCCCATGGTCTCGATAGGTTAACTTAGCATACAACGATATATTTTACTTAGGCATGAAGGAGTAGGAAAGAGAAGTCAAAGTCCCCCCACCTTAAGCCGATACGCCTTGTCGTTTCGCCGAGCCGATGCGGCTCGATTTCATAATTTTGTTACACGGCCAACTCTTCTGACTTATCCATTCGAGCACTTCGTGCTTTATTGAATTATACGACCGATTTGGCTTACCGAGCTAATGCCTCAGTCTGTTGCGAGGCGGTGATTTGGTTTTGCGGACCCCGTAGTATATAAGGCAAAATGTCGAACTCTTATATTTCAACGTAAACGTATAGCCTGCACACGAAACCAACTAAATCAATACTTTGTCCGAATCGGACTAATACCTTGTGTCGATTCGATTTCTTAGAATCTTCGAACCGACTCAATGCTTTCTCTCGGACCAATTTAATACTTGCATCGATCTTACTCGATGCGTTCCTCGGGTCAACGTAACTCTTTGTAATGATCCGACTCGATACGTTTCTCGGGACAAGGTAACTCTTGTATCGATTCGCATCGATACTTAATCGGATCAATACGACTCTTCGAATCAACGACTCAGCATAATGCACCGTGCGGAGCAAGGCATTACATAATATACCACTCAAAATAAGGTTCGTTCTCGAACCGAAACCAACACTCAATTCCAAGTGTTTCTCTAGATCGTTTCACGATCTCGCCAACTATCGTTTTTCTGTTTTAAACACTCGTGCAAGCTTTCATTAACTTTCAGTCTTTTATGCATCTCAATTTGAATTCAGTATACGACTTGAGTTGGATCGTACACCTATTCAAGGCGTCCCAAAAATATGTGTATTTCAGCCAAGCCCAGTGGTAGAAAATTGGAACAAAGCTGACAGGTAAATTTCAATCCTATGTTTGCCATCTCGTACTCTCGATCGGACTTATCTTTAGCGGCTGTTCTCAAAATTTTACCGCATTTGTATATTCGATACATACATGATTCATTCAAGAAAGTCACTGCATGCGATGCGATTAAAAAATTGCATTTCTCGTTTCATAAGTTTCGTATGGACCATCAATTCTATACGTAGTGTCGAACCGTCGTGCAACCGATCACAACGATCCTTCGCAATGCCTTGCGTTCGAAGTCGCTGCCCAACTATTTTCGAAATCTGGCTATGCAACTTATCTCGATACAATTTCCTTTATTGACTTGCAAATGCATCAACACTCAGGGCTACGCCCACTAGGTGACTTACTTAGACACCGTGCTCAAACTCTTTTCCGACTCAACTCAAATCGATGATGCTCAAAGGCAATGATCTTTTCGATATGAAGTTTTTACTCGAGGCGACGGTGCTCAAAGGCAACAATCGCTTTGACACGAAGGTCTTTACGATGCGTCTTCCGTTCGATTCCTATCGAGTAGGAAATTCAATAGCTAAATTCTCAACTTGTCCGTCTCGCAACATCGAATATAAGTTCAATTCATGCAAGCTCAATTCCAAGATGAATCCAAATCTAACGACCTAACTTGTAAGATATTCTCTTACTATTCGCTCTCGTGCATAGCACGATTCTCAAAAAAATTGCCTACACTTATTATCAACATGCACCACATTATATTTGTTACTGATGCAATTTCATATGCTATATCGCATTAGTCATCTTACGGTCTGCAACATTCAATTTGATTTGGCGGTCAAGTCATCTAGGGTCAGCCGTCCCGAAGCTATGTTCGATAATTGTGGATCATTAACGAAGGACAGTTACTACGAACAATGCTATATTATTTTGGAGCCAAATCACGTTCCGACGATTTCTATGCGACTACCCAAATCTGGACAAAACTATTTCTATTTATGCAACTAAGGCACAACTATCCTTCGAGTAAAGTCATACACTATCGTCGATGATTCCAAAATTTATGAAACATCTACTCGTATTGAGTTCGAGTCTATCTACCCACGGTCGACATCCGAGATGCTATACGCATCAAAACAATTGTTGATAACTATATGGTCTCGCCTAATCAATCGCAAGGTTTACGATCAACCAGTTTGACACTCTCTTATTGCTAATCCCAAAATTACGATATCGTAAGCCCGCTTTGTTTGTATTCTCACATCGTGCTTAAGTTTCTAGCGTATCAATTTTTGATAGGTCATATCAATTTCGATAATACGAGGGTCAACTTTGAATCTTCATCAACGTCGACTTTAGTCCGTATTGCATACGTCTAAGTTTACTACAAACTTTTCCGTACGCATCAACTCGTCTTTCCCGATCGCCACATCCCACTATACTTTGATCGCGTAACCGAGTTACCGATTATCCAACATCGAACCCTGGAGTTATACGATCACGCCCTCTTAAGTTTTGCGTGTTTCGGTCATACTCAAATGAGTTTCGCCGCAACGTAACTAACTATCTCTTAGGCACTATTTACCCGCATCAACCAACTCTTCACAGAAGTCGCACATCGTACGATCCGATTATAATTTGCATCCCTCAACATTTCTATCGAGATCGCAAGTCGTGCGATTCGATTACGATTCGTCTCACCCAACATTTCTATCGAGATCGCAAGTCGTGTGATTCGATTATAAGTTCAAGTTTTCTATCATGTCGATCCGATTATTGCTTCAAGGCGAAATCATTTCGTTAGTCTCGGTCGTTCGACCGACTTACAAATTTTCGTCCGACGTATCATTCATTGATACGAGTCCCCGTCCTATCGTTTCAACTGATTATCAAAGAACACTTGCATCAACATACCGTTATACAAATTTTCAATCGAGCCTCGGTACTCTTCCGTCCGTTGCGGACAAACCTTCCACTAATTACGAATGTGTCGATGGAATCCATCGCACAAGTGGTATCGCATATACCACTCATAATCAAGTCATTCATCGCATACGTGGTATGACATATACCACTCGGAAATCAAGTCATTTTTCTCGTATCATACTCGGTATGAACCAATAATCTATTCTGACTCTCGATTTCTGCAGTTATCATGCCGATCACAACCGTAGCTTTTGATTAATCAAATTCTGAAACAACTCGGCCAAAATTTTCATTTGCCAACACAAATTCGGTGTGCAACCGAACGATTCGTTCTATTAATTTATGATTTCAGTTCTCTCCATTGCATCTCGTGCAACGTATTATTAAGTTTCATCCGTTGCATCTCTCGTGCAACCTTTGTAATTCAGTCTCATCCGTTGCATCTTGTGCAACGTTTTATTTTCGATATTCAAAGCCAATATTCGAATCTGTTCAACACATTCAATTTTCAACTTTCATTTTCCTTGCAATGCATCATTCACAACTCGTTGCATTTGATACCGCAACATTTCAAGACTTTTATTATATCGATGCAACCAATATTTCTCATATCGACTGTTGCATTGAAACAATAAAAATTTTGATTCATTTTCTCAACTTGTTGCACTTGCATCAACAAACATCTCAATTCATATCTTGCGATTTGTTGCGCTTGCAGCAACGAACATTTCACTGCTTATTGCACTTAATGCTATAAACGTTTCACGACTTTTCCAGCAAACATTCTGTAATTCCCAAAATACATGCGACAAAATTACATGATTTGTATTAGACTTATTGAATGGAACATCCAGTATGGCATCGAGTAGAGTCGAGAGTGATTTGGTTTGGTGGTGGGCAACTCTTTGGAAGTGAAACGAAGCAAGCGTCCTGAGAAAATTGAGCCTAGAGCTCTGATACGAATTTGTCATGTCCCGACCCGGAAAATCGTTCGTCCTCGCATCGATTTATCCGAATCATCGTCCTCGCTGGGGCGTGATGTCGTACGAGTCTGGAGTTACACTCGTACAAGACAAGATCACAAGTTCTCAAATGGTTATTTTTGATTTGATATTAGCAAACGGAAGAAAATAGAGTATACGAAACAATTCTCTTTATTGATAAATGAACTGAGATTGCGAAGGCTTTCAATAGCCCAACTGAATATGCCAGATTGGCTACAACACTCAAATTCTCTCTTGCCTACAAAGGATTTCACTGTTCTATACATCATGCCTTCTATATCTCGGACGCATCAAACATGTTGCATGTCCGAGCGTCAATGCGATCGCACGCTTCAAACGCTACGTCATTACATGCCTCAGCACGATCAAGCGAAACTTCGCCGCAAGCAGACCATTCCCTTAACCTGCTAGCAAACTAGTGGGGGATTAGTACTTTCGTCCTCGCGGTACTGATCAAGACCTACTTTAACTAAACCGACATTTGGTAATGTATTGATTCACACAGCATACAATTTATTTAACTTTCTATGTTCTCCTTAGGATCGATTTCATGGCATATTCGAAAGCAGTAAAATATGTTATCATGGAAAGCATGTTATTTGATTCGTATAAGCAAGCAGGCAACCAATAGCAATCTCGTGTTGTTTCGTGACTTCTAACCAACATCGACGCATTCACCCTTTTACCGACGCAAGGTGTATGCGCCTCATTCCTTCCCTGTCATGTTATAAGTGCTCCGTGCAGGATCTATTGTTCCTGCACTTTCGGTCCACCTTTTCTTAACTATATGAAAGTCGTTGGCGTATCCGCGCCAGAATGGACTAAAGGTGTTTCTCTTTTACTTTTTTCTTTCTTTTCTTTTCTCAATTTGGGTAGTCTGGCGCCTCACAGAATGGGTTGCTATCCCAATAACCGGAGACTTACCATTGTATACCAATCAGTGCAGCGTTCACATCAATAACCGCTCGCTAATCGTCTTAGAGATGTGTGCCTAGCAAAGTTTAACGTCCCTCGTAGGCCAAACGGTACCGGCGCCCCGGCGCAAACTTGTTCGAGGGAACATCCGTGCACCGGAGATTATCTCCAATTTATTTCTCAAGTCCATTCGACCATGCAACGTGCGTCTTATATTCAAACAACCAAACATATCTTGGGTTCGTGACTCAAACTTCGTATCATCTCGTATTTCTTACATTAACTTTCTATGTTCTCACATTCCATACTTTATTTAATGTTTAATGGCATCATGCCCCAACTCAATGTTCGTCAACCGAACGACCCAAAGGTCCCGAACATTTTTGAGACAGCATGTCATATCTGACAGTTCCGTCACATTCTTGCCACAACTATTCTCTTTGCAACGAAGCCATCTTTTATGATTCTCGTGCACGTATGCACGCTTTGACACGATTGTTCTCTATTCTTCAAGTCGTGCAAGCGATGCACGCCTCGATACCGTAATTTCATGTTCTATGCCATAGTGTTCAATGTATGTTCCTTCCCTCTGTCTCGTACGTGCAACTGAGTTACGCCTCGATAGGGTATTCAACGTTCTATTGCTCGTGCACTGAGGCACTCGCGCTGATATAGTCTTTCAATATTCTAGCATACTAACTCGTGCGCCGGAGCACGGAATGACTCGTGCGTTGAGGCACTTGTCGATACAGTTATCCCATGTTCTTATGGCTTGTCCACCGAGACGCTCACCTTTGCGATATTCAATGTTCCATAGCGACTCGCACATTTGATGTAGGTTTTATTTCAACTGTTCTATCTAGTGTTCGACACATACTATGTTCATCTCTCGGTCGAGCCACGCCCGTGGTCTCGATAGGTTAACTTAGCATACAACGATATATTTTACTTAGGCATGAAGGAGTAGAAAAGACAAGTCAAAGTCCCCCCCCCCTTAAGCCTATACGTCTTGTCGTTTCGCCGAGCTGATGCGGCTCGATTTCATAACTTCGTTACATGGCCAACTCTTCTGACTTAGTCATTCGAGCACTTCGTACTTCATTGAATTATACGACCGATTTGGCTTATCGAGCCTATGCCTCAGTCTGCTGCGAGGCGGTGATTTGGTTTTGCGGACCCGTAGTAAATAAGGCAAAACGTCGACCTCTTATATTTCAGCGTAAACGTATAGCATACACACGAAACCAACTAAATCAATAGTTTGTTCGAATCGGACTAATGTCTTGCGTCGATTCGATTTCTTAGAATCTTCGAACCGACTCAGTGCTTTCTCTCGGGCAAACTTAACGCTTGCATCGATCTTACTCGATACGTTCCTCGGGTCAACGTAACTCTTTGCATCGATCCGATTCAATGTGTTTCTCGGGGCAAGGTAACTCTTGTATCGATTCATCGATACTTAATCGGGTCAACGCGACTCTTCGAGTCAACGACTCAGCATAACACACCGTGCGGAACGGGACATTACATCATCAATTATGAATAGAAATATTTATAAAAAATAATGAAATGGAGGAGTTGTCTTGGAAGTTGTAAAAAATACTTTTTATTGTCTTCTCAATACTTTTGCATTGGAAAACACTTTTTTATCTTATTATCTTGTGCGGATATCATCGTGTAACATAGGAAAGACATTGTATTGTGTCTCATGTCATATAGGAATCACAATACAAAACAAGACAATATGGTTGGAGATGCTCTTAGGATCATGTTTAGTCTTTGGGAAAAGCAATTTTGTTTAGTCTTCCAAAATAAATAGGAAGACATAAATATAAAAATGTATATTTCACATTAGTAATATATGTGGAGGTTAATTTTTTGAGTCCCCAAGATTTTTAGGTTCATCTACCATCGCACAACTAGCTCAGAAACGGCGCCCTTGTCTATACTGGATGTAACCATACACTAGAAATTATCAAAGTGTCTACTAGCTTACCTGGTTACAAATTTTATTGTACACTTTGTTTGAAACTTGGCCCGTTTAAGTTATCTGAGGCGAATCTGACTTGAACGAAGATGATTTTTTTAATATTTTAACATTTTTTGGAAGTTCTGAAACCTGCTACCTGGTTAAAAAAATACTACCGAAACTTCTGACATCAATACTAATGGGCAAGATCCCACAGCGACTGATGCTGTTACTGTTACTGAGTTTTGAAACTTGCTCCTGCCATGTTTTTCCCTAATATGCTGCCCCAATTAATTGTTGGAGTGGGTGGAATTTTCAACCTATATGGAGAAGATCCCGAAGTGCGACGATTGTCGTCTGTGTGTCAGAGAAGCTCGGGGAGGTGACGAGGCCATTCGGAATCGACGGAGAAACTCGGAAGCCAACATATGGCATACTGGAACAGGGGAGGCAGAGTCCGGCCCGAACTCTGCCCCCTTGGTTCCAGATTTTGTTGGGCTGAAGTGGATTTCAGGGTGATTTAATCACCATTGGATCGTATCCTACGGTCCAGATTTTGTTGCGGGATTAGGGTGTTTACATATGGTTTTTCCTAACCCTAATCACATACGTAACACATACAAGAGAGAGAGAAAAGTGGCAAGAGTGCCATTGCAACTTTGGGAAAGAAGAAGGAGGATTGAAGGCCGTTTTCGAAGGAAGATCGTGTTCGGGTAATCTCTACTCGTCGTCTTTGTTCTTCGTAGCCTTGTAATCATTGTTCTTACTTCCAAGTGTTGTGGGGATCCGTATTGGATCGGAAGAAGTTTGTAGAGGGTGTACTCCTTTATTTTATTAGTGAAAGCTTCTCAGGGTTGGACTCCGATCGTCCCGTGGTTTTTTTCCGCAAGAGTTTTCTACGTCAAAAATTCTCTGTGTCTGCGTGGATTGTGTTTGGTGTTTGGTTTGTGTGTTGTATTGCTCGGTTCACTCGCAGGTACTCTCTAGTTTGGGAAAAAGTTTTTGCGCTTCTTTTCCAACAAAGTGGTATCAGAGTCAGGTTCTGGAATTCAGAAAGGTGTCAAGAGTTGACAGGAAAACAAGAGAGCAGAGATGGACGCGAAGCCGGTGTGCATGGTGAACCTGAATGGCACCAACTATCATTATTGGCAGAGCAAGATGAAAGATTTGTTGTTTGTCAAGAAGCTGCATCTGTCCATATTTGCTTCCAAGCGACCAGTTGATAAATCCGAGGAGGACTGAAAATTTGAGCACATACAGGTGTGCAAATATATCAGGCAGTTCGTTAACGAGAACGTGTACAACCACATTGCCAATATTGAGCACGCGAAGACGTTATGGGATAAGATGGAATCTTTGTACGCGAAGAAGACCGGGATAAACAAGTTGTTCCTAATCCGGACGATGATGTGTCTGCGGTCCAAAGATGGGACATCTATTACGGATCACTTGAGTGATTTCCAGGACGTGGTAGACCAGATATCTTCGATGAGAGTCAAGTTTGACGACGAGGTTCAGGGACTATGGCTGCTGTGTACATTGCCAGACTCGTGGGAGGCTGTACGAGTATCTATGATCGCTTCTGCTCCAGAAGACATGGTCAGTCTGAAGTTTGCCAAGAGCGGGGTGCTGAATGAAGAGATGCGGAGACGCTCTCAGGGCACTTCATCCACATCCCACCACTCAGAGGCACTAGTTTCAGAGAGCCGTAGAAGGGACAAAAGCAGGGGTCCAGGTGGTTGCAGAGACGAGAGCAGGGGGAAGTCCAAGGGTCGGTACGAGGACTCGAAGTGTTACCATTGTGGTAAGAAGGGCCACATCAAGCGGAACTGTTTCGCTTGGAAGAGAGAGAAGAAGGACGACAAGGGGAAGCAAGATAAGAACACTACAGCGGCAGCTTCGATACATAGAGGCGATGTGATCATCGTAGGTGATGAGGTTATAACAAACCTCGCCTGCGATGACAATTCTTGGCTGGTGGACTCAGGGGCTTTAGCGCACGTATCTCACAACTGGGCACTATTTTCCACTTACATGATAGGCGACTGTGGAGTGTTAAAGATGGACAATGGAGATGTGTCGAAGGCGGTTGCCATTGGAGATGTGCATTTGAGGACGAAGACGGGTGCAGTTCTTGTTCTCAACGATGTTCGTCATGTCCCTGATATCCGTTTCAACCTGGTGTCGGTTGGAAGGTTGGATGACGAGGGATTCTTCGGTCTCCTCAGGAATGGTTAGTGGAAGCTTTACAGAGGTTCGATGGTGATTGCCAGAGGAAGCAAGAAGTCTGGTCTCTACTATATGGAGGGGAGCGCACAGGGGGCACAAGAGGTGAATGCAGTTTCTGACACGTCTACCGAGTTGTGGCACAGGCGGCTTGGTCATATCAGCGAGAAGGGGATGAATTACTTGGTGAACAGGAAGGTGATTCCAGGACTCAAGTCTACAAAGTTGGAGAAGTACACGCACTGCTTAGCTGGAAAGCAAAATAGGGTATCTTTCCAAAGTTATCCAAGTTCAAGTAAGTCGGCGTTGCTCGAGTTGATTCACTCGGATGTCTGCGGTCCTATGAAGGTAAAATCTATTGGTGGTGCTTCTTACTTTGTAACTTTTATTGATGACTGTTCTAGGAAGGTTTGGGTCTATGCCTTAAAGACCAAAGATCAGGTGCTGCCCACTTTCAAAGAGTTTCAGGCCTCTGTTGAAAGAGAGACGGGCAAGAAGTTATTGTGTGTTCGGTCAGACAACGGTGGCGAATACATTGGTCCCTTTGATGCTTATTGCAGAGAGCAAGGGATACGACACCAGAAGACTCTTCCCAAGATACCTCAGCTCAATGGTGTAGCGGAGCGCATGAACAGGACACTGATGGAGAGGGTGCGGTGTTTGCTGTCAGAAGCAAATTTTTCAGACAGTTATTGGGGTGAGTATGGTGGCCCATGCAGGTCAGGTTTCGCATAAGGTTGCGAACTCATGGTTAGTACTTCAACTTAGTTGTACTAGCTGTGAGCCTGCGAATAGAATTGAAGATAGGATTTAGAATAACTTTTAGGAGAGGTTCACATCATCCACAAATAGGATTAGGATTTTAAAGATCTATTTCGCATGCCTTGATACGTTCTTGATCTCTATCTTGACTTCAATTACTCTTTGATTTGCATCCTGATTGAATCTTCCTATACCGTCTAATGATTTTCCTCATTTTCAGCCCATGGATTCTCAAGACAGGAACACTGTTTCCATGAACGCCCCATCAACTGCAGGTGGATCTTCCACGAACGGAACCCCATCGACCCACGGAGGCCAGTTCACTTATCTGGGTGAGACGTTGCAGCCGCAGACCTCGAGATTTCACCAAGACGACATTCTACCACCTCCACAGTTCCCTCCGCACACTCTACCACCAGCACCTGTTCTGCATCCAGTACCTATTCTACCTCCAGCACCCGCACTGGATAATGCTACGCTCCTTGGGATCTACCAGCAGCTCCTCGCTTCCCAGACGGAGCAGGCCAACATCTTCTACGATACCTTGAGGGGGGCTCTTCAGGCTAGAGATGCTCCCCGACCGCGCCCTGGAACTTCCAAGAAATTCATGGACCTTAGGCCCAGGGAATTCAATGGGACGGAAGGGATTCTCTACGCGGACGAGTGGTTAGAGAACGTGGATCGAAACCTCCGGATGGCTCGAATTCCTGAAGACATGAAAGTCGAGACAGCTAGCATGCAGCTTTACGACATCGCCCGCACGTGGTATAGAGACGAGCCCCGATTCACCGCACCAGACGTTACTTGGGAAGAGTTCAAGGAGCTATTCAAGGTAAAGTTCTATGCCGACGCGGCCTGAGAGGAGTTGGAGAGCGAGTTCGAGAGCCTAGAGTAGGGCAACCTCTCCATCGACGAGTACACCACAGAGTTTTCCCGCCTCAGCCGCTTCGCAGATGCCATGACCCCTGAAGCCAAAGCCAAGAAGTTCAGAAAAGGGCTATCACATGAAAGTCGCATAACCATCGCCACCAGTCAAGCCACGACCTACGAAAGAATCTTGAAGGTTGCACAAGCAGTAGAGAAGGAACTGAAGCACATGCAAAAGAGAGACCGAGACGCATATGGAGGAGGCAGCAGCCAATCGGGATCGGCGAAGCGATCCAATGCTCC
The DNA here is from genome assembly GCA_029216955.1 of Iris pallida. Lineage (NCBI taxonomy): Eukaryota > Viridiplantae > Streptophyta > Magnoliopsida > Asparagales > Iridaceae > Iris > Iris pallida. The sequence continues at coordinate 11,436,149 of JANAVB010027397.1, read as the reverse complement.
AGGGAAGAACGCAGCACAGCAGTATCAGCAGCAACCCCATTTCCAGCAGCAGCAGTTTCAACCCTCGGGTAGAGCCCCAGCACCACAGCAATAGAGACAAAACCCATCGATCACCAATTGTACTTTTTGTCAAAAGACGTGACATCATTAGGATGGATGTAGGATGAGACTAGGGCTTTGCCTACATTGTGGATCGCCTGATCATAGGGTAAAAGATTATCCTTCAGCCCCTCCTCTACAAGCCCATAGGCCAAGAGAGAACCAACAACTAGGACAAGCATATATGGTCGTAGCACAACCCCAAGGCGAAGGTAACATGTGTAGCTTTTCTTAAAGTTTTAGTAACAATTGTTAATTAAGGTGCATGCTTAGTACACCCTAGTTGGATTTAGATACTATTAAGTTTAGCTTCTATTTGATTTCCTTTTAACAATGATCCTCCCATGACTTACTCTAAGAATTGTTATCGATTGCCATAAAAGATTGCTTGCATGTTTTACTATATTTGTATAAACTTGTGTGTTTGATTTTTGAGGACAAAAATATTTTTAAGGGGGATAGTATGTGGCATCTGCCACCCCGATTAGAAATTTAGGATTTTTTTTTATTCTAATTAGATTATGATTAATTTTATGATCATAGGAAGACATTCCTAAGTCCATAGGTGAGTTAGGACCATCTTATGGTCATATTTCCTCTAGATAGGTTCTATTAGAATTATTTAGCTATTTTATAGTTTATCATGATTTTTAGATATTTTAGATAATTTTTAACTATTTATTTTGTTATGATTTATATATTTTATTTAATTTCATGATTTACCATATGGCCATTCGGGATTATTTTTGAGACCCAGTATTTATTTAGGCTCTAGAACTTTATAAACTATTTTCTATATTTTTTTGGAAGTTTCTGGTATTTTCTGGAATTATTTAGATAATTAAATGAAGGAAAAAACCTATTTTTAGGACTTCTAGAATTTACTGTGCTAGCCTATGAGTAAATATTGACCCCAAATATTTTTCTAGGGTTCTATATGTTATTTTATATTTTCTGGAATTTTTACAGATTTTTTTTGATATTTTTACATATTTATTTTGAGTTATTTGATTAAAAACTGATTAAAAATTCATTTCTGGCAATTAAGAACCTATTTTCCTAAAACATTACACAGTCAGCCGTACCCTGGCCCACCTGTCGGCGCTCAAATCTGTCAGCCACCGCCTCTCTCTCTCATATATATATATATATATATATATATATATATATATATATATATATATATATATATATATGTTAAAAAAAAAAATATATATATATATATATGTTATTAATTCACGAAAATGTAGAAATTCCAGCACCCTTTTGTGGGAGAACTCATCTAGGGTTTTCGACTTCCCGAAGTGATTGCCGTCAACTCCGACGTGATTTTCGCGTGCCGTTTTTTTTGTTGGAAGCGTATTGAGGTATACTTTTTGAATATATAACTTATTTTTATAAATTCTAAACCTTAATTTCTGTAAAATTCGTAGAGTGTCGGTTGTCCGAAACTTGACACGTTTCGGTGTTTTCGAATTTCGGGAGAACCAGAAATCAAAATCATGAAACATTTGAAGTTTCAGAAAGCTAACACAGAGATCTACAACATATATTTTTCTCAAAAATTAATTCGTTCATCTAGTATTTTAGTTATTCTGTTGAACTCAGAATTGATCGGTGAGTTACCGTTTTGGTCACGATTAGCCATAATGGCGATATCTTTTGACCAAAGCATGATTTTGTGGCACGGTCGATTCCAGTGCACTCGTGGCACTAAAATCTACTAGAATGCATACTCAAGTCATAGAGTTTGTATCGTTTGACTATTTAGTCATCGATGCGCCTCGATTTGCGTGCTACGGGTTCCAAATTGAAAACTGTGACCTTCCTTGGCTAAAAATTAGTATTTAATTTTAATTCCAGAATTATATTATATTAAATTAGGTTTTAGATTATTTATTTCAGAATTAAATAGGATTAGTTATGTTAAACTAGTAGCCACTTTATAGGATTTTTAGAGTGGGATTTTCATAATCTAACTTATGGTTATTTATGTGACGGGGTAGATCGGTCTACGACGTTTGAGTTATGAATTCATCATCTAGCGGAGCAAGGCGAGTATCACTATGACATATGTTACCTTTATTTTATGCTGCATGTTATTCTTTTCCTTAAATTGATAGTCTTATCTTCTATATCATTGGTGCACGAGAGTTATACTTGTTACCATAACCATACATGTTTACTTAATATTTTGTTCAATGTTCTATCTTCAATGTTCAATGTTTAAAGTTAAAATTAATGTTAAAGTGATCATGTTTACTTGTGAGAGAGTCGGGAGGGAGAATACAACTAGTATGCATGTGGTCTACGCAATGTATAAATTTTTTTCCAATGTCAATGTTGATAGCAGTCGTTGTACCTCACGTACCGACTGCCGGATGTCCTAACCCATCCTCATGCAGAACACTTGTATTCTAAAACACACAGTAAACGTAATTTATTTTGTGTTGACATTTTGCCCAGAGGTTTGTCTTATATTAATCGCTCTTGTATTGTCTTCGTGTCTTAATTATACCTTCAACCGTTCCATGTCATAGTTGTACACTTGAACTATTTTCCAAGATATAGTGGTCTCTATTGTATAATATCATATTCATATTTTTCTTATTGTTATTCTGCGTACTTGTATATTATATTGTGTAGCATAGTGTTATGGTGATCTTGCTCCAATCCTGACTGGATAACTATTTTTCAGCTTTAGACGACGTGGTTTGCCCCGAGGTTTATGGTGCGTATCATGGTGACAACTGACGTTACCAATATGTCGGTTGCTTCTTCTGATACGGAGTAGCATATTTCTTTCTTATGCACTTTCGTGTTATTCTTAGCTAGTGAGCTTAGCGGACTTTAGTTTCAGTGGTTTTATATTTATTTTAGCGGGTTTGTTCCCGAGACTATTCTGAGTTGTAGTGGATACTTCTTTAAACCATTTGTTGAGACTTTTAAGTTTAATCTCTTTGTATTGACTTAGTTGTGGATGATATATGTGGACTGTGTACTTGTATGGATAAATGCTTATCATAGACAGCGTACTACCGCCGACTCTGCGGCGTAGACTGGGCTTGGACACGTCTCGTATCCGAAAAGCGGGTGCGGGTCGTGACAGTGAGGCTCTTCTCACAGCTGCTTATGTTATTAATTTCTCTTAGTGCTCCTTTGCAGGGTGATGTGCCTAACAAAGTATGGTACGGCAAAGAGCCGTCATACAATCACCTGCGAGTGTTTGGTTGTAAGGCCTTCGTGCATGTACCGAAGGACGAGAGGTCCAAATTTGAGCTGAAGACGAGGCGGTGCGTCTTTGTCGGCTACGGTAGGAATGAGTTTGGTTATAGACTCTATGACCCAGTGGAAAGAAAGTTCTACAGAAGCAGGGACGTGGTATTCGTCGAGGATCAGACTATAACCAACACTCAGGATTCCGAGACACCTTCTGAGGCTGAGGAATTGCCTGAGTTAGAGTCATTTCGCTTTGAGCAGTTTTCAGAGGACATCGCAGAGGATCTAGTTATAGAGGAGCCAGTACATGGAGTTGCTCCCAACCTTGATCATCAGCCTGCTGATGGTGGTCATGGTATCCCACAGGAGGATGAGCATGCCGGAGAGGCAGTTCCTGAAGGGGAGGAGGCTGTTGGTATACAGCTAGCACCAGTGGCTCCTTTGAAAAGGAGCGACAGAGAGCGTCAACCATCTACGAGATACTCACCGGGTGAGTATGTGCTACTGACTGACGGAGGAGAGCTCGAAAGTTTTACAGAGGCTATGGAAGACGAACAAAGGCAGGAGTAGATGCAGTCTATACAGGAGGAGATAGGTTCCTTATACGCCAATTCTACTTACGAGCTTGTACGGTTGCCAAAGGGCAAGAAGGCTTTGAAGAATCGATGGGTGTTTAGAGTGAAGCAGACGGATGATGCTACTCGCCCTCGATTGTGAGGCCCGCCTCACTGTATCAGTATTTTATACGGATACATATTTATTTGAGCTGTATTTCGTATTTCCTGAATTTTGAGAATATTTAAAGTTGCTGAAATTGTCATTGTACGGATTTCTGACAATTGTCGGGTGACCCGTATACTGGCTTGTTTCATTTATTTTAGTATGAATCATGACTTGGTTTTAATTTGATTTGACTTGGTTTTATTGGTTTGGTTTAACATGGTTTGGTTTGGCTTGGACTTGGTTTGGTTTAGTTGGTTCCTTATGAGAGAGGTGTATGGTTTAGATTGAGTGGAGAGGAATGAATGGTGGAGATTGCTTGGGCTTGTTATATAAGCCACCTACCACTCTCTCTCCTCCATTATTCATTTTCATTTTTCCATCTTCATCTTCTTCTTCTTTCCTTCTTCACCAAGGAGGAGAGGCAAGTACACCTTGCCGAACCTTGAACAAATTTACTTTTGATTGTTCCATCTTCTTTCTTGCATGATTCTAAGCATGTTTAGAACTTGGAGTTTTTGATTTTACCGGGTGGATTCTTGTAGATCTGAGTTTATATTATTTTTGGTTTTTCTTGGGTTTTGATCTACCAAACTTACTTGTTTACGAAAACTAGTGGTTCCATGTTGTAGAGAATTTAATTTATGCAGTTTTGGCTTTTATTTCGCTTGATTTCGACTTCGGATGAGGAAGTTATGGCCAAAACCATTTCTGGTCATTTCTAGGTTCATCTGCAGCATAATCAGCATGTCGCAGAAGGCGCATGTCGCAGTAGGCGCATGTTGCAATGAAGCGCATGTCGCAGTAGCCGCATATCATGTCGCAGTAGGCGCATGTTGCATGAACCGCATGTCGCAGTAGGCGCATATCATGTCGCAGTTGAGCCGCATGAGGCGCATGTCGCAGTAGGCGCATATCATGTCGCAGTAGGCGCATATCATGTCGCAGTTGAGCTGCATATGGTGTCGTGGTTGCATGTATGTCGCAGAATAGGCCGCATAATGCATATTTTGACTATTTCTAACTGTTATATGTTCTAAATGACTGAATTATGGCTCGAATTTCTTCCAACTCCCAACATGAAAGTTGTAGAGTTTTTCCTTGGCTTCAAGAATATATATATATATAATATTAACTAACTGTGCAAGTTTCTTTTATTTTAATATGGAGCTCCTGATTGTACTGTACATTTCTATTCTTGGCCTATATTGCGACGACCCACTTAATAGCTTGTTATTTCTTAAATGAATGAAATTGTTTGACACGATGGTGACCCGTTGTAGTGCACTCCAGATTGGTAACAAGATGATTGATAATTCTTGATAGTGACCCGCCGTGGTGCACTCCCGACATGATAACTTGACCTGATAACTTGACAGTGAACTTGACATGATATACCTGACATGATTGTGGCCCGCCGTGGCGCACTCTTGACAAATAAACCTGACATGATATTTCTCGAACTGCTGTTGCGACGGCTAACACGACTTGACAAGATTGAATAACTTGGACACCGTGGACGATTGTGCTTGTACAAATGAACCCGTCTTGTCTTGCATCACGTCTAGGACGGGGACCTCTGAGTACCACGGTCAGGGGTACCCACTGAAATCGACTAAGGTTAACAACTAGAATAATCCAGTAGTCATGAAGAGATTTTCCCAGCTAACAGGCAATCCCGTTATCTGGGCGCCCCACTTGGGATCTGTAGCCTGCCGACGAGTAGGGCACATTTCCAGCACACTGTCATGTGTTGCACCCTTATTGTACTAATATTCGACCTGGATAACCTGGATGGTCTGCAGGGCTTGTGGCTGTGGAATAATCTCACTGCATCTTGCTAGTAATTAGGCCTGTGATAACCCTAGTTAGTTAAAGTATCAAGCCGTACTTATTGCTTGGCCGTGAATGTTGGATGGAGTTTGATCAGTCTAGTCTTGTCTTGATCTTGTACTTGGTTGTTACATGTCCTGATTTCTTACTTTATCTTGCCGATAAATGGTGGGAGAAACCAAGTTCTGTTCAGACGAAGGGTTACAACCCCGGTCCTTGTTTGGTTTACGGGTTGTAACCTGGTTATCTGAATAGTCCCATGGTTATCTCATCGTATATCACCTTCCCAGTCTAAGTCTTGTTTAGATCCAGTTCCTAATTGTTTCCAGGATAATGATTACAATGATTGTCACTCTAATGTACTGTACTCCGTATTGTCACTCCCTGTTTGTCACTCTCTGAGTGTCACTTAATGATTGTCACCTTTAGCAATAAATGATCAGAGACCAAGTTCTGTTCAGGCGAAGGGTTACAACCTCGGTCCTTGTTTGGTTTAAGGGTTGTAACCTGGCTTCCGGAATAGTACTTTCGTCCTCTCTTCGTATATTGCCTAGCTCTAGTTATTTAATATGTTCTCTAGCTACTTTATCTCACCTGTTCATATGACTACTTGCTTTGCATAACTCTTAAAAAATCGTTTGCTTAACAAGTCTACTTTTAATTGTGTTTACTAAATGCTTTACTTACTGCCTTCTTATGTTCGGGTTAAGTGCATTGGTACTGCACGAATCTCGATCCTCCCTTACTTATTGCTTTCTCTCTCTATTGATTGCCTATGATTGCTGGTTTTAAGTACATTGTTCGGCCTCCTTTGTGGTACTTGCTATTTGGGGTCTGACCCCACTGGTTTTGCATGGCCAGGTTCTGATAGAAGAGCCCGAAGGATCTACCGCACCATTCACTCGACGGTGACCAGCCGGAGCACCAGAGTGCCTCAGTGGGCTCTTCTTCATTCTCCCACTGATATGTAAATTCTCTTCTTGTAACGTTTAGCCCCGAGCACGTGTTTAGCTCGTGTTTTGGTATTTTCTTTGATATTGTAGCCTACGGGCATAAACATGATATGTGTATTCTAGACTATAGCTAGTCCTTATCATGTATGACTAATATTCTAGCTAGTCATCAGTTCTGTGGTACTGGCTTCATGATCAGTCATGTATATATGGTTCGGGACGCCTTACTATTGTATGTATGATGATCGTACTCTTGCTTTTGTATAATTGCCTGTGATTGAGATACCTAGGATTGTTAAACCATAGGATTGACTGATGGCATGTAGAGTAACCCCCATGTCTTGACAGCTTATATGTGATTTCAGAGTATTAACGTACTTTGGAATTGCGTAGCTGGCTATGTCTGCCCCCGCTCTCCGGTATTCTGGTTCTGGGGCGTGACATGGTTTTAGTGGTGGCCCATGCAGGTCTCGATTTTCAGATTTGTGGGGGTTACCATATTTAGATATCTCAATCACGATTATCCTTATTGATCTCCTTCGGATTATTCTCTATCTCTGATACTTGACTTGATATCTGTTTTGATCATTGATCATTCCTGTTCCCATGATTTGATCTTGTGTCCTTCAACTTTCAAGGGCACTGTTCTTGATCCTTCAGATTATCTTGTTCGTGTTTTGACGAGGGCAGCTCAGCATTCTTCAGCCAGGCCAGTTATGGAGGATCAGTCTCAGCATGCAGGCAGAGATATCAGTCCATCTCGATCAGCCAGTCTCTTCTGTCTTCGTATCTTGAGACAGGTGATAAGTTCATGCATCTGTTTTAACTACGATGATACGTCCTGGGTAGAGTCATGTCTTGAACTAAGTCATTGGTACCGACTTACCTTGAGGCTTGACTTTTATCCATTTTTGGGAGTCAGCTTAGGCCAGCAAGGACGTTGGTTCTACACAACTGTCTCAGGAGACATATTGATCCATATGCCTCCAGCCCTTCTTGATCATGATTGTATTTGTCCTTGTGCATTTATTTACCGCTTACGCATTTAATTACATTACTGATTGTTTTACTTTACTTATATGCCGTGCTTGATTTATTGAGATTGTTGAGTTCCTGGAGCTTTTGTTTTGTTATCTTGCTCGACTAGCCTCAGGAAATTCCGAGGACGGAATTTTTCTAAGGGGTGGAGAGTTGTGAGGCCCGCCTCACTGTATCAGTATTTTATACGGATACATATTTATTTGAGCTGTATTTCGTATTTCCTGAATTTTGAGAATATTTAAAGTTGCTGAAATTGTCATTGTACAGATTTCTGACAATTGTCGGGTGACCCGTATACTGGCTTGTTTCATTTATTTTAGTATGAATCATGACTTGGTTTTAATTTGATTTGACTTGGTTTTATTGGTTTGGTTTAACATGGTTTGGTTTGGCTTGGACTTGGTTTGGTTTAGTTGGTTCCTTATGAGAGAGGTGTATGGTTTAGATTGAGTGGAGAGGAATGAATGGTGGAGATTGCTTGGGCTTGTTATATAAGCCACCTACCACTCTCTCTCCTCCATTATTCATTTTCATTTTTCCATCTTCATCTTCTTCTTCTTTCCTTCTTCACCAAGGAGGAGAGGCAAGTACACCTTGCCGAACCTTGAACAAATTTACTTTTGATTGTTCCATCTTCTTCCTTGCATGATTCTAAGCATGTTTAGAACTTGGAGTTTTTGATTTTACCGGGTGGATTCTTGTAGATCTGAGTTTATATTATTTTCGGTTTTTCTTGGGTTTTGATCTACCAAACTTACTTGTTTACGAAAACTAGTGGTTCCATGTTGTAGAGAATTTAATTTCATGCAGTTTTGGCTTTTATTTCGCTTGATTTCGACTTCGGATGAGGAAGTTATGGCCAAAACCATTTCTGGTCATTTCTAGGTTCATCTGCAGCATAATCAGCATGTCGCAGAAGGCGCATGTCGCAGTAGGCGCATGTTGCAATGAAGCGCATGTCGCAGTAGCCGCATATCATGTCGCAGTAGGCACATGTTGCATGAACCGCATGTCGCAGTAGGCGCATATCATGTCGCAGTTGAGCCGCATGAGGCGCATGTCGCAGTAGGCGCATATCATATCGCAGTAGGCGCATATCATGTCGCAGTTGAGCTGCATATGGTGTCGCGGTTGCATGCATGTCGCAGAATAGGCCGCATAATGCATATTTTGACTATTTCTAACTGTTATATGTTCTAAATGACTGAATTATGGCTCGAATTTCTTCCAACTCCCAACATGAAAGTTGTAGAGTTTTTCCTTGGCTTCAAGAATATATATATATAATATTAACTAACTGTGCAAGTTTCTTTTATTTTAATATGGAGCTCCTGATTGTACTGTACATTTCTATTCTTGGCCTATATTGCGACGACCCACTTAATAGCTTGTTATTTCTTAAATGAATGAAATTGTTTGACACGATGGTGACCCGTTGTAGTGCACTCCAGATTGGTAACAAGATGATTGATAATTCTTGATAGTGACCCGCCGTGGTGTACTCCCGACATGATAACTTGACAGTGAACTTGACATGATATACCTGACATGATTGTGGCCCGCCGTGGCGCACTCTTGACAAATAAACCTGACATGATATTTCTCGAACTGTTGTTGCGACGGCTAACACGACTTGACAAGATTGAATAACTTGGACACCGTGGACGATTGTGCTTGTACAAATGAACCCGTCTTGTCTTGCATCACGTATAGGACGGGGACCTCTGAGTACCACGGTCAGGGGTACCCACTGAAATCGACTAAGGTTAACAACTAGAATAATCCAGTAGTAATGAAGAGATTTTCCCAGCTAACAGGCAATCCCGTTATCTGGGCGCCCCACTTGGGATCTGTAGCCTGCCGACGAGTAGGGCACATTTCCAGCACACTGTCATGTGTTGCACCCTTATTGTACTAATATTCGACCTGGATAACCTGGATGGTCTGCAGGGCTTGTGGCTGTGGAATAATCTCACTGCATCTTGCTAGTAATTAGGCCTGTGATAACCCTAGTTAGTTAAAGTATCAAGCCGTACTTATTGCTTGGCCGTGAATGTTGGATGGAGTTCGATCAGTCTAGTCTTGTCTTGATCTTGTACTTGGTTGTTACATGTCCTGATTTCTTACTTTATCTTGTCGATAAATGGTGGGAGAAACCAAGTTCTGTTCAGACGAAGGGTTACAACCCCGGTCCTTGTTTGGTTTACGGGTTGTAACCTGGTTATCTGAATAGTCCCATGGTTATCTCATCGTATATCACCTTCCCAGTCTAAGTCTTGTTTAGATCCAGTTCCTAATTGTTTCCAGGATAATGATTACAATGATTGTCACTCTAATGTATTGTACTCCGTATTGTCACTCCCTGTTTGTCACTCTCTGAGTGTCACTTAATGATTGTCACCTTTAGCAATAAATGATCAGAGACCAAGTTCTGTTCAGGCGAAGGGTTACAACCTCGGTCCTTGTTTGGTTTAAGGGTTGTAACCTGGCTTCCGGAATAGTACTTTCGTCCTCTCTTCGTATATTGCCTAGCTCTATTTATTTAATATGTTCTCTAGCTACTTTATCTCACCTGTTCATATGACTACTTGCTTTGCATAACTCTTAAAAGATCGTTTGCTTAACAAGTCTACTTTTAATTGTGTTTTCTAAATGCTTTACTTACTGCCTTCTTATGTTCGGGTTAAGTGCATTGGTACTGCACGAATCTCGATCCTCCCTTACTTATTGCTTTCTCTCTCTATTGATTGCCTATGATTGCTGGTTTTAAGTACATTGTTCGGCCTCCTTTGTGGTACTTGCTATTTGGGGTCTGACCCCACTGGTTTTGCATGGCCAGGTTCTGATAGAAGAGCCCGAAGGATCTACCGCACCATTCACTCGACGGTGACCAGCCGGAGCACCAGAGTGCCTCAGTGGGCTCTTCTTCATTCTCCCACTGATATGTAAATTCTCTTCTTGTAACGTTTAGCCCCGAGCACGTGTTTAGCTCGTGTTTTGGTATTTTCTTTGATATTGTAGCCTACGGGCATAAACATGATATGTGTATTCTAGACTATAGCTAGTCCTTATCATGTATGACTAATATTCTAGCTAGTCATCAGTTCTGTGGTACTGGCTTCATGATCAGTCATGTATATATGGTTCGGGACGCCTTACTATTGTATGTATGATGATCGTACTCTTGCTCTTATATAATTGCCTGTGATTGAGATACCTAGGATTGTTAAACCATAGGATTGACTGATGGCATGTAGAGTAACCCCCATGTCTTGACAGCTTATACGTGATTTCAGAGTATTAACGTACTTTGGAATTGCGTAGCTGGCTATGTCTGCCCCCGCTCTCCGGTATTCTGGTTCTGGGGCGTGACATCGATACAAAGCGAGGCTGGTAGTTAAAGGCTACGGTCAACGGAAAGGCGTGGATTATGATGAGATCTTTTCGCCAGTCGTCAAGCAGTCGTCTATTCGGGTGGTGCTAGCATTGGCAGCCAGTTTCGACTTGGAGGTCAAGCAGATGGACGTGAAGACGGCATTCATCTACGGTGATCTTGAGGAGGAGTTATACATGGAGCAGCCAGAGGGGTTCTGTGAGAAGGACAAGTCATATTTGGTCTGCCGGTTGAGGAAGAGCTTGTATGGTCTGAAGCAGACTCCGAGGCAGTGGTACAGGAAGTTCGAGTCATTTATGGGAGAGCATGGTTATGCATGGACGACGTCGGACCATTGTATATTTGTGAGGTACTTTGCCGAGGTTGATTTTATCATTTTATTGCTCTATGTTGACGACATGCTATTAGTGGGTCGGAATGACACTAGGATAGCAGAGTTGAAGCGCCAACTGGGCGCGACCTTCTCTATGAAGGATTTGGGCGCAGCAAAGACTATTCTTGGGATGGAGATCAGCCGAAAGAGAGAGTCCAAGCTGCTACACTTGTCCCAAAAGAAGTACGTTCACTCGGTACTTTAGCGTTACGGGATGGACGGGTCGAAGAAAGTGAGTTGTCCCCTTGCGGCTCACTTTAAGTTCACTGAGGAGCAGTGTCCATTTACCGAGGACGAAAAGGAAGATATGGAGCGGGTTCCATTTGCCTCAGCTGTGGGAAGCCTTATGTATGTTATGGTGTATACGAGGCCAGACATCGCTCATGCAGTTGGCACAGTTAGCAAGTATATTTCAAATCCTGGAAGGATATATTGGAGTGCGGTCAAGTGGATTCTACGATACCTTCAGGGCACTGCCGATTAGAGACTTTTTTTTGGTGGTGACGAGCCGAAGCTGGTTGGGTATACCGACGCTGATATGGCTGGAGATGTAGACACGAGGCGATCGACTTTGGGCTATGTGATGATGTTTGCTGGTGGAGCGGTATCGTGGCAGTCGCGGTTGCAGAAGTGTGTTGCCTTGTCGACGACAGAGGCAGAGTACATTGCGGCGACAGAAGATCGTTTGGGAGAGAAGAAGGAGGATTGAATGCCGTTTTTGAAGGAAGATCATGTTCGGGTAATCTCTACTCGTCGTCTTTGTTCTTCGTAGCCTTATAATCATTGTTCTTGCTTCCAAGTGTTGTGGGGATCCGTATTGGATCGGGAGAAGTTTGTAGAGGGTGTACTCCTTTATTTCATTAGTGAAGGTTTCTCAGGGTTTAACTCCGATCGTCCCGTGGGTTTTTTTCGCAAGGGTTTTCTACGTCAAAAATTTTCTGTGTCTGCGTGGATTGTGTTTGGTGTTTGGTTCGTGCGTTGTATTGCTCGGTTCTCTCACAGGTACTCTCTAGTTTGGAGAAAGGTTTCCGCGCTTCCTTCCCAACATTAATTTCATACTTCAGTGGCGAGTTATATAGATTTGGCATTTAGTCACTTTATTCGATATCACATGTAGGATTATTTAGTTTTAAAGTATGATGTAATATTCAAATTTTGCATTAAGATTTAGGGTATCATATAATAATCAAAATTTGCATTTAGGTCTCCATTTTGGACGGTCATCCCAAGTCAACCGTCAAACGAGACACAGACCCTCTTCTGGACAATATAAAGACCTAAACACAAATTTCGAATATTATACAAAATCCTAAAACTAAATAACCCTCGTATATAGTCATCTTTGTTGTGCTAATTTTTTCTTTTTTTTCATCTTTGTTGTGCTAATCAGACTGTTTCTCAGACTGATATTCATCAGGCAATAGAATACATCAAAGTTGATTACCATTTTGCCTGATGCAACTCTGTTGCTTATACTGCATAATGTCAACTTAATTAAGAAATTAGCTTACGTGCTTCATAATTGAAATACCACCTACTGCATTGCGTAAACTCTTGATATATTATCTCTGATCGTCAACCTATTTTCAAGGTTCGCTATGAGTCTATGTCTCTATGACACATCAAATCTGAACTCCAAATTGTTAACATGATGGAGTTTGTTGAAATTCTTTTTAGTATGTGGTACATGGGAACTGGGTAGCCTGTGTTCATTTGGTTTTCTTTTAGGCATTTAAATTTCTCCTTATGTCAGAGGACTTTGTGTATTATTGCATTGTACCTAATTTTATTTTATTTTGTTCGTCTATTCTATTGTTCCTTTCATTTTTAAAGAATGGACAAAATATTTCTTTCAAGCACCCGACAAAGTTACAGCTTGAAGATTGTCAATGTTCACGTACACCTGCTGCATGTAGGGAAGCTTTTGGCATGTTTTGTTCAACTTCATGCTAATATATCATGTTAATCCTGAAAATTTTACGCAGAGAAAGATACAGCACAACCCCAGTCTACATAGCATACAAAGGCTTAGAAGATTTGGTTAGTTATTAGCACCGAAAAACTGAACTCTCTGAAATTTGGTCTATGGACCTATAAATGGAGTTGCACGCGCGTCTAGGCTTCTATCTAGTTATTAATATGGAGATGCACCTTTTAACTATATATTTCTTGAACTCGGTCATTACCTTGTCTAGTGGAATAGGTATCTTACTATTTCTTTGTGGATTTTAGTCACATTTGTTGGGCTTCTGATCCTACATTTTGAAAGGCACATTGTGAACACCATCAAATGCTGATACATCCATACCAAAAACCCTTGGAAAGAAGGGAGAAAAAAGTAGAACAGAATGAAAATGGGTGAACTGCCCGTCGTGGTGAGCAGGAAGGATCCACTCTCCAGTCCAGATCAAAGTTCTACTTGTACTTAATTTATGGCTTTTGCGCGTGCATGTCACATGAAACCCATCGAGCCGAAGGCGAAGCTATTTGTGAATCTAAACATCTGTAATCTTCTCTTACTAGTGATTCCCATGTTGTGTGTTTCAGGTCTAGCTGATGCGTGGCTCTCTTTCCTGCGGTTATAGCACAAACAAAACTTCAGAATCATTCTCTGCAGGTTCGGGATCTTCAAGCATCATCCAAGTTATTGTACTCCGTCTCTTTGTTATTATTAACGTCTGGAATTATCAGAGTCTGCCCTCTGGGACCAGGATAAAGTGTGATATTATGAACAGTCTCACTAGAGAGAAAATGGTACTCAACTTATATTACATTGCCAGCATCTGAACTTCTATAAGTAAGTCTGTACCCAGTCAGGGACGGTCCTGAGCTCATGGGGGCCCAGGACGAACTTTCAAAATAAGGCCTCCATACATAATGTGAAAAATATTTAAAAAAAAAAAAAAAGTAGCTACAACCAAGGATTGAACTTAGGACCTTTAATAAGGAGCCTAAAGTACTAACTACTACACCACAATAACTTTCTGTTTAAAAGGGCCCATGGTATATACTAGTTCTTTTTTGAGATACAAAATTATTAACATATTTATCTTTAAACTATTTTTCTTGGGCCCCTCATGATCCGGGGGTCCTAGGCGGTCGCCCTGGCCGCCCTGGGCCAAGGCCGGCCCTGTACCCAGTGCTAGTGTGACTATGTTGGAGTTATTCAACGGTTAGGAGCCACGTGTAAAATTAATTATGTTGTAATATCTAAATAATCAAACTAAATTAAAGTGGTCTAATTGAGAATGAAAAATAGACTTAAGGGTACCCATTGCTTCATATATATATATATATATATATATATATAGAGAGAGAGAGAGAGAGAGAGAGAGAGAGAGAGAGAGAGAGAATAAGGGAGGTGAGGTGCCACCCTATGGGTGGTGGCTATGTGTCACCCCCCATGCTATCATCATGAATCGAAAAGTATACAAGTGCATGATGATAGCATAGGGGGTGACATATAGCCACCTCACCGTGACCTCCCTTATTACACACACTTTATGGTCCCCAATTTTACGGCCACAAAGAACATGATTTTCTTTTTTCTCTTCTACTCTACATCCCCATCAACAGAAAGAGAAAAGAATTCATCTTTGTCGATTAGGAAAATATTAAGTTGGAAGATCGAACCACATAAAGGGACATTCGCTACAAGATCAATCTAGCCAAACGATGGGTTGGCATGCTTCCGCATTAATTTGTTTATCTTCTTCATCTCTTAAATCAATGAGTAGATCTAACAATTGGTATCAGAGCCTATCTTTGTTTGATTCACGAGTTCGAAATTTTAAATTCAATTTATTTTTATTGTTCTGGGGCCCTAAATCATTCAATCTTATTTAATTATGGGTTGCAATTGTTCGATCAAAAGTCTCCATATTCATTATTATTTTATAATGGATTTAGTTTAGATGAATTAGATGAGATCGACACATAAGCAATCTAAGTTATTATGATGCACCAGTTTAGATTACTCCTGGCATATATTGTTAATTTGTTTAATATAAATCAAATATTTTTAATATGTCGTTGAAGTGGATTAAAACTCTGAATCCATCGCTCAAAAGTAAAAACAATTATTTGACTCAATCATTTTAAAAATGTAATCCTTTTGAACAAACAAACACCTCTTTGATCTATTTGTTTATTTGACTATAATGTTCTTCTCTGGTTGTATTTCTTCAGTTGATTATTACATAAATTTTATTATTTTAATAATGCTCAATTTTAGTCATATTATATTAAAAAAATCATGCTTTAAGTCATGCAAAGAGATTCACATATGATTATTTTATTTGAGTTATAATCTTGTAAATATGCATATACATAAGGATTTATTCATGATTCAGTCATGCAAAATTCAGTCAACATTCAAATTATTTGGTGTTTCTTTGTGACTTACAACAGTTGCCTAACATTCTAACTAGAAACAAGATGTCATCAATGTGACCTCTCTTACACTGATAGTATATGAAGGATGTCGTATGTTTGTGTGTGTACATTCATGTGAGTATGTGCCGGCCCCAAAGAAGTTTAATACTTGAATAAATTGTACACATACTTATGCTGATAAATATGTGGCAGTTGTAAAGTTTATATGTAAATAATAATTCAATCCAAAGATATGCTTATTATTTGACATAAGTTATTATCGATGTTTGATCATTACACCGAGAGAACCACTTACATTTAATAGTACTGTACAAAGACTTGATATTAACAGTGTGCTTGGTATCTTGAGATGGAGTTTAACATTACTTGAATTTGTTTGACTATTATTATTTGGTTATTAATTATAGTAAAGAATTTAGTTTTAATTTTTTTATTGGACAAATCTGATTATCATTAATTGTTTAAATGGAAACAATAAATTTAATCTATCTTTAAATTCAAATATTGTTGGTAATGATTTCTTAATGTTTATGATAACATATATTCGATTGAAACAATTGTATTTTACAATAAAACCTTGCATATAGAATTACATGGTAATAAATGCAAAATTAACAATAAAAATTCAGCCTCATTATGGTAAAAAGGTTTAGGTCGCATATCTAGAAATAGAGTTGAACGACTTTGCGTTTGATGGGATTTTAGATTCCCTTAACTTCACAGAATTTAATGTCCGTGTTGAATGTGTAAAGGAAAAATAGACCAAAACAAAGAGATCATGGGCCAATAGGTCCGCAAAAGTCTTGGAATTGATACATACATGTGGACCATTCACTTCGGCTTCTTGGAATGGTCAAGTATATTTTTTATCATTCATAGACGATTATTCTAGATATAACTACCTATATCATTCATTAGAAATCATAGACTTTGGATGTGTTCAAATTAAGCTGAAGTTGAGACTCAACTCAACAGAAGAATAAAAGTTGTCAGATTTGACCGCGGTGGAGAATACTATGGCACATCTGATGGATCATGTGAACAATTTCTAGGATCGTTTGCTAAGTTCCTAAAGGAATATGGAATCGTCCCACAGTATACCATGCCAGGATTACCTAGCAATGGATCTTAAGGATATGATGAGGAGTATAATTAGTCATTCTACCTTACTAGTGTCACTCTGGGGTGAAGCACTCAAAACAACCGCTTATATTCTGAATAGAGTGTAAACTAAAGTGGCCGCAGAAACATCTTATGAACTTTGGACATGTAGAAAGCCTAGTTTGAAGCATTCAAATGTTTAGGATTGTCCAGCTGAGGCAAGGCCTTGTAGGCCATATTAAAAGAAATTGGACCCCAAAACTGTAAGCAACTATGCTGAGAGTTCCAGGGGATATAAATTTTACGATCCCACACAAAGAAAAAAAATTCGAGACAGGAACTGCAACATCTTTTAAGGATGTTTAGTTTGGGGAGAAATAAAGTCATGAACATTGTTTTTGAGGAGTAATCGATTTTGATTCCTACTATCACTTTTGACGATGTGAAGGTTTCTACACATATCATTGATCAAGAAGTGAATTTAGAACCTCAACAAGACAAAGTCGAATTACCTCTACAAGTCGATGTTGAGCTACATCAACAAAATAACATAGAGGCACCCCCTATTCAGGATGAGTTAATTGTTCCTGAGGAACAAACTCAACAACCTCAAGAAACAATGTCATTAATGTTGGAGTGGGTGGGGTTCCCAACCTATGTGGAGAAGGCCCCGGAGTGCGACGAGCGCCATTCGTGTGTCGAAGAAGCTCGGGAAGTAGGCGACGCGGAGTCGCTACTGCTGCTGCTGCTGCTCCTGAAGGAGATTCTGGACTGGGTCTGCCGAGTTCGGCCCGAACTAGGTCCCAGGCCGAGTTCTGGCCGAACTCGGTCTGGCCGTTCCAGAATGTTGGCGTTAGGTGCTGTTTGCTTGACACAAAGTTCTGGCCGAACTCTGTGTCGTCGGGGGCTGTAGCGGATTTTAGGGTGACTTTTCACCACTGGATCTAATCCAACGGTTCAGGTTTGCTGCGGGATTAGGGAGTTATATTGGGATTTCCCAACCCTAATTCATTGTGCAACATATCGCAACGTAACACAACTTGGAGAGAGAAGGAGGCAAGAGTGCCATTGCAACTTCGGAGAAGAAGACGGAGGATTGAAGGTCGCTATTCGAAGGAGATCGTGTTCGGGTAATCTCTACTCGTCGTTCTCGCTCTTCGTAGCCTTGTAATCATTGTTCTTATTTCTGAGTGTTGTGGGGATCCGATTTGGATCGGGAGGAGTTTGTAGAGGGTGTAATTCTTCTATTCCATTAGTGGAGGCTTCTCACGGTTGGACTCCGATCGTCCCGTGGTTTTTTCCCGCAAGAGTTTTCCACGTCAAAAATTCTCTGTGTCTGCGTGGATTGTTTTGTGTGGTCGTTTTTGGGTTCGTGCGTTGTATTGCTCGGTCCTCTCGCAGGTACTCTCCGATTTGGGGAAAGGTTTCCGCGCTTCTTTCCCAACAGAGTGGTATCAGAGCTAGGTTCTGGAATTCAGAAGGAGTGTTAGTAGTTGACAGAGAAACTAGAGAGGAGAGATGGACGCGAAGCCGGTGCGCATGGTGAACCTGAACGGCACAAACTATCATTATTGGCGGAGCAAGATGAAAGATTTGCTATTTGTCAAGAAGCTGCATCTACCCGTGTTTGCATCCGAGAAGCCCAGTGATAAATCCGAGGAGGACTGGACATTCGAGCACATACAGGTGTGTGGGTACATACGGCAGTTTGTTGATGAGAACGTGTACAACCACGTTGCCAATTTTGAGCACGCGAAGACGTTGTGGGATAAGCTGGAATCCTTGTATGCGAAGAAGACCGGGGTAAACAAGTTGTTCCTGATCCGAACGATGATGGGTCTGCGGTACAAGGATGGGGCGTCTATTTCGGATCACTTGAGTGAGTTCCAGGGCGTGGTTGAACAGCTATCTTCTATGGGAGTCAAGTTCGACGACGAAGTTCAGGGACTGTGGCTGCTATGTACATTGCCAGACTCGTGGGAGACCGTACGAGTATCTATGATCGCTTCTGCTCCAGAGGGCGTGGTCAGTGTGGAGTTTGCCAAGAGCGGGGTGCTGAATGAAGAGATGCGGAGACGTTCTCAGGGCACTTCATCCACATCCCACCACTCAGAGGCATTGGTTTCAGAGAGCCGCGGAAGGGGCAAAAGCAGGGGTCCAGGTGGTGGCAGAGACAAGAGCAGGGGGAAGTCCAAGGGTCGTTACGAGGACTCAGAGTGTTACCATTGCGGTAAGAAGGGCCATATCAAGCGGAACTATTTCGCTTGGAAGAGAGAGAAGAAGGGCGACAAGGGGAAGCAAGAAGAGAACACTACAGCGACGGCCTCGATGCATGGAGGCGATGTGATCGTCGTAGGTGATGAGGTCATTACTAACCTCGCCTGCGATGACAATTCTTGGCTGGTGGACTCGGGGGCTTCAGCACATGTATCTCACAACAGGGCACTGTTTGCCACTTACACGACAGGCGACTGTGGCGTGTTGAAGATGGGTAACGGAGATGTGTCGAAGGCGGTTGTCGTTGGAGATGTGCATTTGAGAACGAAGACGGGTGCAGTTCTTGTTCTCAAGGATGTTCGTCATGTCCCTGATATCCGTTTCAACCTGGTGTCGGTTGGAAGGTTGGATGACGAGGGATTCTTCAGTCTCTTCGGGAACAGTCAGTGGAAGCTTTCCAGAGGTTCGTTGGTGATTGCCAGAGGAAGCAAGAAGTCCGGTCTCTACTATATGGAGGGGAGCGCAGAGGGGGCACAGGAGGTGAATGCAGTCAGTGATACGTCTACCGAGTTGTGGCACAGGCGGCTCGGCCATATCAGCGAGAAGGGGATGAGCTACTTGGTGAACAGGAAGGTGATTCCGGGGCTCAGGTCTACAAAGTTGGAGAAGTGCACGCACTGTTTAGCTGGGAAGCAAAATAAGGTGTCTTTTCAAAGTCACCCAAGTTCGAGGAAGCCGGCGTTGCTCGAGTTGATTCACTCGGATGTCTGCGGTCCTATGTAGGTAAAATCTCTTGGTGGTGCTTCTTACTTTGTAACCTTTATTGATGACTGTTCCAGGAAGGTTTGGGTCTATGCCTTAAAGACCAAGAATCAGGTGCTGCCTACTTTCAAGGAGTTTCAGGCCTCTGTTGAAAGGGAGACGGGCAAGAAGTTGTTGTGTGTTCGGTCCGACAATGGCGGCGAATACATCGGTCCCTTTGATGCGTATTGCAGAGAGCAAGGGATACGACACCAGAAGACTCCGCCCAAGACACCTCAGCTCAATGGTGTAGCGGAGCGCATGAACAGGACACTGATGGAGAGGGTGCGGTGTTTGCTGTCAGAAACAAACTTGCCGGGCAGTTACTGGGGTGAGGCTCTTCTCACAGCTGCTTATATTATTAATTTGTCTCCTAGTGCTCCTTTGTAGGGTGATGTGCCTGACAAAGTATGGTACGGCAAAGAGCCGTCATACAATCACCTGCGGGCGTTTGGTTGTAAAGCCTTCGTGCATGTACCGAAGGACGAGAGGACCAAACTTGAGCCGAAAATGAGGCGATGCGTCTTTGTCGGCTACGGTCGGGATGAGTTTGGCTATAGACTCTACGACCCAGTGGAAGAAAAGCTCTACAGAAGTAGGAATGTGGTGTTCGTCGAGGATCAGACCATGACCAACACTCAGGATTCCGAGACGCCTTCTGAGGCTGAGGAATTGCCTGAGTTAGAGTCATTTCGCTTCGAGCAGTTTCCAGAGGACATCGCAGAAAATCCAGTTATGGGGGAGCCAGTACATGGAGTTGCTCCCAATCTTGATCATCAGCCTGCTGATGGTGGTCAGGGTGTCCCTCAGGAGGATGAGCATGCCGGAGAGGCAGTTCCTGAAGGGGAGGAGGCTGTCGGTATACAGCCAGCACCAGTGGTCCCTTTGAGGAGGAGTGACAGGGATCGTCGACCATCTACGAGATACTCACCAGATGAGTATGTGCTATTGACTAACGGGGGAGAGCCCGAAAGTTTTGCAGAGGCTATGGAAGACGAACACAGGCAGGAGTGGATGGAGGCTATGCAGGAGGAGATGAGTTCCTTGTACACCAATTCCACTTATGATCTGGTGCGGTTGCCAAAGGGCAAGAAGGCTTTGAAGAATCGATGGGTGTTCAGAGTGAAGCAGACGGAAGATGCTACTCGCCCTCGATACAAAGCGAGGCTGGTAGTCAAAGGCTACGGTCAGCGGAAAGGCGTGGATTATGATGAGATCTTTTCGCCTGTCGTCAAGCATTCGTCTATTCGGGTGGTGCTAGCATTAGCAGCCAGTCTCGACTTGGAGGTCGAGCAGATTGACGTGAAGACGGCATTCCTCCACGGTGATCTTGAGGAGGAGTTGTACATGGAGCAGCCAGAGGGATTCTGTGAGAAGGGCAAGTCACATTTGGTCTGCCGGTTGAGGAAGAGTTTGTATGGTCTGAAGCAGGCTCCGAGGCAGTGGTACAGGAAGTTCGAGTCGTTTATGGGGGAGCATGGTTATGCACGGACGACGTCGGACCATTGTGCATTTATGAGGTATTTTGCCGATGATGATTTCATCATTTTGTTGCTCTATGTTGATGATATGCTATTAGTGGGTCGGAATGCCACTAGGATAGCGGAGCTGAAGCGCCAACTCGGCGCGGCCTTCTCTATGAAGGATTTGGGCGCAGCGAAGACTATTCTTGGGATGGAGATCAGCCGAGAGAGAGAGTCCAAGCTGCTACACTTGTCCCAAACGAAGTACATTCACCGGGTACTTCAGCGTTTCGGGATGGACGGGTCGAAGAAAGTGAGTTCCCCCCTCGCGGCTCACTTTAAGCTCACTGAGGAGCAGTGTCCATCTACCGAGGACGAAAAGGAAGATATGGAGCGGGTTCCATATGCCTCAGCTGTGGGAAGCCTGATGTATGCCATGGTGTGTACGAGGCCAGATATTGCTCATGCAGTTGGTACGGTTAGCAGGTATCTTTCAAATCCTGGAAGGGTACATTGGAGTGCGGTCAAGTGGATTCTACGATATCTTCAGGGCACTGCTGGTTGGAGACTTTCCTTTGGTGGTGACGAGCCAAAGCTGGTTGGGTATACCGACGCTGATATGGCTGGAGATGTAGACACGAGGCGATCGACTTCGGGCTACGTGATGATGTTTGCGGGAGGAGCGGTGTCGTGGCAGTCGCGGTTGCAGAAGTGTGTTGCCTTGTCGACGACAGAGGCAGAGTACATTACGGCGACGGAGGCTTGCAAGGAGCTGTTGTGGATGAAGAAGCTGCTGCAGGAAATGGGACTGAAGCAAGAGCAGTATACTTTGCTTTGCGACAGTCAGAGTGCTATCCACATTGTGAAGAATCAGATGTTTCATAGCCGGTCCAAGCACATCGAGACTCGGTATCATTGGATACGGGATGTGGTTGAGAAGAAGGACGCGGAGCTTGAGAAGGTTCATACAGATGACAACGGAGCTGATATGTTCACGAAGATTCTACCAAGGGGGAAGTTTGAGTACTGCAGGCAGGTCGTCGGGATGACGACATCCTCCCCATAGTTGTGAAGGGGGAGATTTGTTTGAGTGGGTAGGGTTCCCAACCTATGTGGAGAAGGCCCCGGAGTGCGACGAGCGCCATTCGTGTGTCGAAGAAGCTCGGGAAGTAGGCGACGCGGAGTCGCTACTGCTGCTGCTGCTCCTGAAGGAGATTCTGGACTGGGTCTGCCGAGTTCGACCCGAACTCGGTCCCAGGCCGAGTTCTGGCCGAACTCGGTCTGGCCGTTCCAGAATGTTGGCGTTAGGTGCTGTTTGCTTGACACAGAGTTCTGGCCGAACT
Organism: Iris pallida; assembly: GCA_029216955.1. Lineage (NCBI taxonomy): Eukaryota > Viridiplantae > Streptophyta > Magnoliopsida > Asparagales > Iridaceae > Iris > Iris pallida. Next base: position 11,413,197 of record JANAVB010027397.1, on the reverse strand, counting down.
CTGTGTCGTCGGGGGCTGTAGCAGATTTTAGGGTGACTTTTCACCACTGGATCTAATCCAACGGTTCAGGTTTGCTGCGGGATTAGGGAGTTATATTGGAATTTCCCAACCCTAATTTATTGTGCAATATATCGCAATGTAACACAACTTGGAGAGAGAAGGAGGCAAGAGTGCCATTGCAACTTCGGAGAAGAAGACGGAGGATTGAAGGTCGCTATTCGAAGGAGATCGTGTTCGGGTAATCTCTACTCGTCGTTCTCGCTCTTCGTAGCCTTGTAATCATTGTTCTTATTTCTGAGTGTTGTGGGGATCCGATTTGGATCGGGAGGAGTTTGTAGAGGGTGTAATTCTTTTATTCCATTAGTGGAGGCTTCTCAGGGTTGGACTCCGATCGTCCCGTGGTTTTTTCCCGCAAGGGTTTTCCACGTCAAAAATTCTCTGTGTCTGCGTGGATTGTTTTGTGTGGTCGTTTTTGGGTTCGTGCGTTGTATTGCTCGGTACTCTCGCAGGTACTCTCCGGTTTGGGGAAAGGTTTCTGCGCTTCTTTCCCAACAATTAAGACGGTCCACCAGAGAAAGAAGAAATGCAATCTTGAATAATTTTTTCATATTTCTCCAGGAAAGTGAGGACTATGGAACACTGGAAGATGATCCAATCAACTTTCCTCAGGCCAAAAAAATTCCAACTCTTAAAAGTGGAGTGATGCAATGAATGAGGAGTAAGGTCTACGCAAGATAATAAAGTTTAGAAAGTTGTCTCATTACCCAAAGGTATGAAGCCAATTGGTTGCATATGGATATTTAAAATAAAAAAAAGGACCAGAAGGGTAATGTGGAGAGGTATAAAATGCGTCTTGTAGCTAAAGGCTCAAAAGGAAGTGATTGATTTTAAAGAGACTTCTCTCCATTTTTTTTGAAAGACTCCTTTAGACAATCATGGCACTTGTTGCACACTTTCATCTTGAGTTACATCAAAGGGATGTCAATACGATATTTTTCAATGGTAGCAATGATGAAATAATTTATATGGTATAGCTATTATGTCGAAAGACCCAAATAATATGGTTTGTAAACTGGCAATATTCTTTTTTGGACTCAAGCAAGCTTATCGTCAATGGTACTACAAAATTTACTAAGTTTTATCTTGTTTGAATTTGAGATAAACAATGTTGAAGGTTGTGCATATCACGAATTCAGTATGAGTAAACATATTTTTCTGATTGCATATGTCGATGATGTAGTGTCCCGCCCCGTTCAGGTTAACCGGAGGAATCGAAACGCAATGACGTTTGGACTTGGCTACGCAACGGCTTGCTCGAAGTCCCGCTCGGCCGAGGCAACTCCTCGCTAAAGTGGGTAGCTTTGATGAACTCGCCTTATCTTGGCCATCATACTAATAATATGAAGTTTTTACAGGCACTGAATAGGTTTGCTAATAGAAGAGATGAACCCACATAGCTAAGGGAATAATCTCATTAAGTAAAGTATTTGTGTAGAACATGGAAAAAAGTGTCATAATGTTGCTTAGATGTTCTCCACAATGGTTTTCAAAGCTGGCACTGGATCTTTCTACCGCACGATTGAGTTAAGTAGAGTTCTGCCATGGACTATCAACTTGATGTCATAGTAGGCACAGTCTTCTGGTTCCTCGGCTTGTTATAGTCGTACAGTCTCACGTTCTCAAAGCTCGTCATATAGTGTATGACTTGGTTTGGAGTGTTGCACGAAACACGGTTGGTTTAAGTTGAGTAAGCATGAGGACTAGCAAATAGTCGTTCTTGAGTTTGAGTTAAAGGTATGTAAAACATGAAAGTGTTCAGGACTTTAGGTCGCGAGGCAGACCCTAGTTCAGGAATTGCGTGAAAGTTTAAAAGTAAAAGATGAGAATTGGTACCAAACATAATGAGTTGAGTTGAGTTGAGTTGAGTCTTGCATTGTCATTGGACAACTTATGCACAAGGTATTGGTTCCTCGAACGATCGCCAAGGCACCGAGTTCGTGTCGGCCTAGGATGAATTGTAGTTATCGTGAGCCTTCAGTGGGCGTACGGCTGACCACTGAAGAGTGTGTCGCTGATACGAGTATTTCAAAACCTTCTGAGAAGATCGCACCTCTTACACGAAGCATTTTCATCTTACATTTAGTCGAAGATGGCTTGTAGTGCCAGTGACTTTCATATAGTTTGAGTCGTCTTGATAGCGGCAATTCGCGTGTCAAAAAGAGTGTGTACCTCACAAATGAGTCAAGAAGTATATGTACGACACGAAGGAGTCAAGAAATGGGTACATGGTATACAATACAAGTTTGAGCCTAAGATTTGGCTACAATAGAAACACATGCTTCGGCACGAGATATGGTGTCGTGTTTTGAGTCGTTGACACTAAGTTCACAAGTCTGTGATTGAGCAAATTGTATAAGGCAAATATTGAGTAAATAGTACTAAGTTGCGAGGTACAGCCTCGATGTTGTTACACAAATAGGTTTTATGTCACGACTATGTCGTTGCATCACAAAGTAGACCATGAGTATGTCTTGAAACTGATCCTAAGGCAAGATTACAAAGATCACAATAAATAAGTTGTACTCACTAAAATAACATGTTGGTTTTGTATGCTTGGACGAGGGGCTCACTCACCAGTATGGTTGTGTATTGACACCCTATCAGTTTGCATGTACAGGTTCAGGTACTTGCTTGTTCGAGACGGAGCTTGCTTGGATGCATTGAGACATGGTGTTCCTTGGCATTTCGAAGTATGTGGCCACATTAGAGTCTTCACCTATACAGGACATAATGTAGACATCGACTTTTGAAGCATCCGCAAAGTTATAAGCCTTCGGACATGAGCAGTTGTAATGGAGAGGAGAGAAAGCTGAGGGTTTGTATTCAGAGAGGAAGTGAGCTTAAGTGACTTGGAATCTTATTTTTAATATCAATAAAGATTATTATTCTGTACATGTCTTTGTGTTATTCAACTTCTCTGCTAAAACTTATGTGCGATGATTCCGTCGAAAGCTGCTGTAATCGACCATTATGGAACCCGACTTGCGCGAGCGCAATCTAGGCTCGCTCGGTATCACGCCCTAGCGAGGACGATAGATTCTGCGGAACCGGAGTGTGACAGATGATATACTGTTTGTCACAAATGATATAGGCATATTGCACGACACTAATAAATTTTTATCACATAAATTTTAGATGAAAAAACTTGGTGACACATCTTTTGTATTAGGAATCCAGATACATCGAGACCGTTCTCGAGGTATTCTTGGATTATCACAAAGGAGATATATCGATAAAGTGCTTAAAAGATAGGAATGCCGAAATGTAAACCAGGTGACACCCTTGTCTCCAAACGAGACAAATTCAGTCTCAATCAGTATCCTAAGAATAGCCTTGGAATTAAAGAAATAAAATCGATTCCCTATTCATCAGTTGTAGGAAGTTTAATGTATGCATGTGTGTGCGCGTCCAAATATTGTGTACATAGTTGGCATACTAGGCAGATATATAAGTAACCACGGGATGGAACATGGAAAATCGGCCAAATGGGTTTTGAGATATTTACAGAGAACAAAGGATTAAATGCTAACTTATAGGAGATCGGTTCATTTGGAGACCATAGGGTATCCCGACTTTGATTTTGCTGGAGGCCAAGATAATAGATCCACCTCAGGTTATGTTTATCTGTTGGATAGTGGAGCTATATCTTGGAAGAGTGCCAAAAAGACACTCGTAGCTTCTTCCACCATGGTAGCAGAGTTTATAGCGTGCTATGGGACATCCAATCATGGAATATTGTTACAAAATTTTGTCACTGGTTGCGCATACTAGAGGGTATTGAAAGATCACTTAAATTATATTTGTGACAAGAAATTAGCAGTACTATACTCTAATAACAACATGAGCTCGTATATGTCAAAGCATATTGACATCAAGTTTCTAGTTGTGAATGAGAGAATTTAGAAAGGACAAGTGTCCGTAGAGCAAATTGGGACAAACTTCATGTTAGCGGATCCGCTCACAAAAAGGTTATCACCCAAGGTCTTTCATGAGCACAATGCTCATATGGGTGTTTATCTTATTTGAGGATATGTCAGTATAGTGAAAGTTTGTATTTTATTTATTTTGGTGCTACATATATTTGTATTTGAACACATTTACATACTTTTGTATTTTTTTATCAGACATGGAAAATTCAGTTCATTATTATGTTAAAGTATTGATCTCATTAAAGTGAAGGAGAGCCAGTTGAAAATTGACATGTGTTGATCATATTGCATGTAATTTCTATGCTACACACATGATTGATCTATATCATTTAGCTATAATGGTATATGTGACCATTGATGGTTTAGTTATACTAAATTTGACAAAGATCGTTTTGATCATGTATTGATATGATTAATGGACGAGATTGTTCAGATATATTCTAAGGTTAAGATAGCAATTATTGAGCTCATAAGATTAACATACTTGTAATGTTGCATATGTGGTCCAGTGGAAGATTGTTGGAGTTATTTAGCGATTAGGAACCACACATGTGAAATTAATTATATGATGTTATCTAAATAATTAAGTCAAATTAAAGTGGTCTACTGAGAATGGAAAATAGGCTTAAGGGTATAATTGACATGGAGATAATGTCTAGATACCTTAAAGCTATTTCTGATTTGATGAGGGACAAAATTAGAAATATTTAAAACCTAACTAGATATATACTAGTATACATACACGTGCGTTGTACTAACTTTTTATTACTTGGGAAGATCAAGCAATAGTTTTTTTTTTTGACACGTATTTTATGTTACTTGGAAAGAATAAACAATAGTTTTTTTAAAAAAAATACTCTTGAGTAGAGCAAATCACTTTTTTTTGCTACTTGAAAAGAGCAAAACAACACACACCTTAATATTTTTTTTCTATTTGTAATTACCTAACTATCCATGTTAACTTTATTAAATAATTTTAATTAATAAATATCGAAGGATATTTTTGGAATAAAAACTTCCACAGTGAAGCCTCATATGTAGTTGTATAGATATATGAATAATTCTAAAGAGACACACTTTTATTGACACACTATGTTGCCACACTTATGTGGCATGTGATTTGGTATGTCCATGTCATCGGATTAATTAAAGGCTAATTAATTAACTTTTTGGTATGTCCACTTTTGCATGTATGGAAGGTTTTCAATTTTTGGCATGTGTTGTAATTTTTTATGGCTAATTTATAGCCACACTTATTGTTATCTTTCTTTTCTTGTGCTCATCTCCATTTTCTTCTTCTCTCCATTTTCTTCTTCTACTCATCTCCATTTTTTTCTCTAACCCCACCATAAGAACAAAGAAAGAAACTAAGGTAACCCTAGAAATTGACGAATCCAGAGTTTGGCATTTTGAGTTTCGTTTCCTTCATTTATCTATATATCTTGATATGTTCTCGAAATGAGGTTCGTTTCCTTCATTTATCTATATATCTTGATATGTTCTCGAAATCACCATAAAATTTTTTGTTGTGTTATTTTGGGGTTTTGTTTTTTGCGATTTTTTTTCCTTTTTTTGTTACAATTTTCGTATTTTTGGATGCTACTAGTAGTTTTCAATTCATTTTTTTTTTCACTTTAAATCTTGAATCCCTTGCCCCCCCCCCCCCCCCCCCCCCCCCCCCCCAACAAATTTAGATGTAGTAATCCATTGTCAACTACTCATTTTCAATTTTACTTCCGTAGGAATGGAAACAGAAGCTTGTGATGGATCTTCAAGAAGATTAAATCTTTTGCATGGATTGTAAAATAATAAATTGGACATGGACAATTTTGGCAACTGAATAATTAATTGACTATGCAAATTGCAGCACATGTCGAAAATTGAAAACCTTTCATACATGAAATTGCTCTACATGCAAAAGTGGACATACAAAAAAATTAATTAATTAGCCTTTAATTACTTCGGTGACATGGACATGCCAAATCACCTGCCACAAATGTGTGGCTGCATAGTGTGTTAATAAAAGTGTGTCTCTATAGAATTACTCTAGATATATTTATTAGGATTATGGTCCCCAACTTGTACGGCCACAAGTAAAATAATTTTTTTCTTTTCTCTTTTACTATGCATCTCGTCAACAGAGAAAGACAAATAATTCATCTTTGTCGATCATGGTTGTATCAAGTTGGAAGATCGAACCACAGAAAGAGACATTCGCTACAAGATTAATATAGCCAAATCGGGTATGCTTCCGCAATTCGTTTATCTGATCTTGAATCAACAGCCCACGTAACCTTTATCTCGCCAAGATCTCGAACGAATCTCGTGAATCTTGCCAAGATCTCGAAAGAATCTGGTGGATCCCACAGTTACCACTGTCTTTTTAACTCAGACAAAAGACGAGATTGAAGATATGTGGAAGATCCGACAAGGGGATCCTCATTTACAATGAAGGCCTCGGAGTCATTGCCATCTAAACACCAACCAGCAGTGGGGACCCACTTGAAATAGAATGGATAAAGAGCGCGCGGTTAAAGCACTGGCCCTCGTTCCTTGGCTCCGTACGGCGCTGCGACCGAATCGAACAAGTGCCCGACAACATCCAGCAACTTGTGGATCGACCGCGCCTTTTTCCCTCCATGTGCTGTAGGCTCCTCTACAGTAGTGCAATTACTACTCACAAGCACAACAAGAGTGGCAAAGCCTTTTTTTTTTCTTTCTTTCTTTTCTTTCTTTCGACTTCTTCTTTCTCAGAGGCCTCTCCTAAGCTTTGAAATATGGAAAGGGGACATGAGATCTTCTCCTCTGATCTTTGAGTGATTGAAGTGTATCTTGAAGTTGATATGTGCTTGGTACGAGTACTTCTGACCTTTGTTCTCCTTCCCAAGCCTCCTACAAGAGTAACATGTTTGGCTTGGGTTCTCTGTACAGTATGGTACGATATATATAGTTAAAATAGTAAGTCACAAGTAAACGACGACTACGGATGCAAGCAGAACTGTTTATGACAGGGGCACCTCCGAGTCCCAACTAAGGTTTGGTAATTCTTTGGACAAGGTTAGTGGTAGAGATTTCTGCTCCTTTACGAATTCAACAAAAGAGTGGAAGTGGAGGTGGAAGTGGAGACATAGTTAGAGAGAAGATGAGTGCAAGAGGTGGTGTACAATGTAGCGGAATGGAGGAGAGAATGGATATTCAGCCTTTTGGAATTTGGAGTCAGAATTGACGGTAGGTTGCATTAGCTTTTGACTAAGATGGTGTTTTTTTTTATATCAAAAATGATTTTTGCGCGCGGTTTATAACCGCGAACGTGACCGTCGGCCGGCTATTGGCCCTCCCTACTATCTCCGGGTCCCATCCGGACCAGGGGGCCAATGGCCGGCCGCCACGTCGGCCGACGGTCACGTTCGCGATTATACAAATCGCGGGCAACGTAGCAGCTACGTTTTTTATCTCCACTAATTAGTATTTTTTCCTCCACTAATAAAACAGTTTTTGTTGGTGTTTTATTCTATGTGTTGTGTGTGTTCACAACATTCTATTGTTAAAAGATAGTCCCACATCGGAAAATCACACCAATATGTATCTCTATATATTACTCATGAAGGAATAGAGAGATGCACATGGGTTGAGGCCCAATGGAGGGTGCCATGTGGGAGAATTTTACATAGAGGTGAGAATAAGAAACCAACTTTTGGCCAAATGAAAATAGATTTAAATCTATTGGAGCTAAGCCCCGAAGGGGCTTAGCGACTCGGGCTCGGGCTCGGACTAATGGGCTTTTGAGGCTTAATGTGGCTTTTTGATGGCAATTTGCACTTAGCACTTAGCACGACAGGCACGGGTCGAGTGGGCTGTTCAAATTATGTAACGTCCGCGGGTCTTGTGGGCTCAGATCCGGAAATGGCTGAGATCCAGAAAATCCGGATCTGGCATTAAACCAGTGCGTGCGTTCAGAATTTGAAAAGCCCATCTCGTGCCTATAATATCAGAAGCATCTCCTCTCTCCAGGGTTACAGAAATTACTCAGAAAATTCCAGAGAGAGAGAAGTGCTGCTGCTATTCCGAGGAGTCGTCGACATTTTTGGCCAGCGTTCTAAAGTTCTCTTCGAACTTGCTGGTTCCTGGAGGCTTGTCCGTAAGGCGGATATAGCTTTGAGCGCCGGTGACCTTTCACCCCAGCAGGCTTTCTTCTTCCTATGTTGCCTTCGAGAATACTGTGGCTTCTCTTTAGAAGTTATACGGTTCAGTTGCCTTCGAGAAATATTACGAAATCTTTTTAGATTCTCGTAATACAACATCACCTTCTTTAGGGTGTTGTTGCTGGAAACATTGTCTTTACAATAGTTTCTGAAATCGTGTTTTTCCATCGATTGTTCGCCAAGGGATTAACAATCTCAAAGCTATATCGAAAAGATGGATAACTCACGTGCATCGCTCGTCAATACCGACTTTAACAAGTTGGAGAAATTCGACGGCGAACATTTCCAAATCTGGAAACGAAAAGTAACCTTAAACATTCAACTCGTGGAAGTTGATCACGTGCTGAATGAGGAAGAACCGATCGTTCCAACAACCGGAACCGCAGAAGTTATTGCAGCTGCTAAGTCCAAGCAGACAAAATGGATTAGAGAAAACAGTATCTGTAAACTGTTGATTCTCAATAGCATGGAAGACTCTCTGGCAGAGTCCTATTCCAAGAAGAATTCTGCCAAAGAGATTTGGGACTCCTTGGGGAAATTGTACGAAGATGACGAGAATCGGTCCAAGATCTTCTTGGTTGAAAGATACCACAAGTGGACCTTCGAAGATGAGAAGGCTATGCTGCCCCAAGTAAAAGAGTTTCTGAAGCTGCACCAAAAGTTGGATGACGAGAAGATGCCTCTTGTCGACAAGTTTGTCGTTGGAGGAATCGTCTCTAAACTTCCTGCGGGTTGGAGCAACTTCTATGCAAGGATGCACCGCAAGAAGCTGGACATTTGTATGGAAGATCTCCTGCAAGAGATCCATGTTGAGGACGAGATGCGCTCTCAACAGAAGATGGATTCTCTGTCCAAACAACTGGCGAAAGCAAATCTGGTCCAAACCAGAGAGTACAAGGGGAAGCAGGCAGCTTCTCCTCACAAGAAGAAGAAGGACTTCACTAATCTGAAAGTGAAGAGTCCTTCATTCAAGAATCAGAAATACAAGTCCCATGTGACTTGTTACAAATGTGGCAAGAAGGGCCACTACAAAAGTGACTGCAAGGAACCAGAAAAAGGTGAGCTTAGTAAGGTTTCTTTGGTTACTAATCTGGTTGCAATGATAGCGCAGGTTACAAATGTGGGGGTTGACTCGGACTGGTGGATAGACACTGGTGTGACTTGTCATGTCTGCTCAGACAAGGAATGGTTCGACTCCTATGAGCCAACTTCCGAGAAAGTCATAATGGCAAACCAGGCACAAGCTGAAGTACTGGGGATCGGGACGGTGGAACTGAAACTCACATCGGAGAACACTCTGACGCTTCAAGGAGTGAAGCATGTTCCTGCAATTGCTAAGAACCTGATCTCTAGGAGCCTGCTTTGCAACGCAGGCTTGAGGATGGACATCAATGCTGGCCAGATGGTGATGTCCAAGAAGGGTACATTCTTCGGAAAAGCTTTCCAGACTGAAAGAATGTACAAAATTCAGCTTGTTGTACTAGGACATGTTCATTGTAAAAGAATTAACAAAATGTCTAGCCTAGGACTTATCTCCAAGGGTGGGGGTAAGGTAGAGAAATGTGAAGTGTGTGCTCAGACGAAGATCACAAGGAAACCCTTTCACAGGGTCCATCGAAGCACAGATCTTCTGGAGTTGGTTCACTCAGATATCTGTGATTTCAAGCAATTCTCTACAAAAGCCGGGATGAAGTATTTTATTACTTTCATCGACGACTTCTCAAAGTATGCTTTTGTCTACCTGCTCAAGTCTAAAGACGAAGCATTCGAGAAGTTCAAGGAGTTCAGGGCCGAGGCTGAACGACAAACTGGACAACAACTCAAAAGGCTAAGGAGTGATAGAGGCGGGGAGTATCGGTCTCATGATTTTTCATCATTCTGTAAAGAACATGGAATCATAAATGAGACGACGGCTCCGTACTCTCCTCAATCCAACGGAGTAGCAGAAAGGAAGAACAGAACGTTGACAGAGATGATGAACTCTATGCTGTTGACTGCGGGTCTTCCAAAGAGCTTCTAGGGAGAAGCTGCATTAACGGCTACTTTCATTCTCAATAGAGTACCGTATGCAACTTCGGACATAACCCCTCATGAACTCTGGTTCAAAGTCAGACCTAACTTGAATGTCATTCGAGTGTGGGGGTGTCTGGCTTATGTGAAGCTCCCAGATCTGAAGATTCAGAAGCTGGAGACTAGGACTACTAAGGCTATCTTCTTGGGTTATGCCGAGAAGAGTGATGCTCGGAGATTCCTTGATATAGAATCAAATCATATCATTGAATCTCGCGATGCTAAATATTTTGAAGACAAGTTTGCAAGGCACAAAAATATTGTTCTCGCGGATCTTTCGGAGAATGATGAGAGTGCAAAGCAGACAGAAGTCCTTAAAGAACCAGTAGTCCAAGAAGAAGCTATTGTCGAAGAGACACCAGTTGAACCAGAACTCGCTGAACCGTCAACTAAGCGAGTAAGGAGGCCGAAAGACTTCGGAGATGACTTCGTCACCTATCATGTGGAAGCAGATCCGCTTACCTACGATGAAGCGATGAAGACCAGAGATGTTGTATTCTGGAAGGAGGCGATAGACAACGAGATTGACTCAATCACCTCCAATAATACATGGGTGTTAGTTGACCTGCCAGAAGGAGCAAGACCCATCGGATGCAAATGGATCTTCAAGAAGAAGATGAAAGCAGATGGAACCATCGACAAATTCAAGGCCAGGCTAGTGGCCAAAGGGTTTGCTCAGAAATAGGGGATCGACTATTTTGATACTTATGCTCCAGTAGCTCGGATGACAACCATCAGATTGTTAATTGCTCTAGCAGCAATACACAAGCTGGTGATACATCAGATGGATGTGAAAACGGCATTCCTTAATGGCGAGCTAACCGAAGGGATCTACATGCAACAACCAGAAGGTTTTGTCGTCAGAGGTCTGAAAGACAAAGTCTGCAAGTTGATGAAGTCTCTGTATGGTTTGAAACAAGCTCCCAAAATGTGGCATGAGAAGTTTGACAAGGTGATAAGGTCAAATGGCTACAGGGTCAGTGAAACATACAAGTGTGTCTATACGAAGTTTGCTGACGGAAGAGGAGTAATCGTTTGTCTTTACGTGGACGACATGCTAATCCGTAAGGCGGATATAGCTTTGAGCGCCGGTGACCTTTCACCCCAGCAGGCTTTCTTCTTCCTCTGTTGCCTTCGAGAATACTGTGGCTTCTCTTTAGAAGTTATACGGTTCAGTTGCCTTCGAGAAATATTACGAAATCTTTTTAGATTCTCGTAATACAACAACACCTTCTTTAGGGTGTTGTTGCTGGAAACATTGTCTTTACAATAGTTTCTGAAATCGTGTTTTTCCATCGATTGTTCGCCAAGGGATTAACAGTTTTTACCTAATTAGTGGCAGAAGATCATTGGATCGAGGCACGGTGTAACATCCCAGCCCTAAAATATATAGGATCAGAATACGTAAACATGCCAGCTACATATCAAGTGGACTTCAGTCCTACTCGAATACGTACAAGCTGTCTAGAGGTCCAGTCTAATTATAACTAGGAAGTCCAACTATATCTCAATACACAAAATAGTAACATGAGTAGCGAACCAAATGCACAATAGTTGATCAGACCATACTACACTGATTCTATAATAGATAAATGTAGTAGAGTGGATCCTCAATAACACATATAACATGAACAAGCTAGAAGAAAAATAAAGCTTGTAAAATACAATATTATAATAACAACATGAGTCAATTTAGGACAAAACATAAAATAAGGTAGAATATGATGACAGTATGAATTAATTATACCTGACATCCTGGAAAAACCACCACCAACTAGTATTCTATTCTAGCAGCTCAACAAAACATGGATAGATCACCAGGTCTTCATGGGACATAGCAAGGTAGAAAAAATATGCCAATGTAATAGTAAAGAAAATATTAACTAAAGTCTAAAAACTATAACCAGTCTAAGTGATATGCACGTGAGAACACATTCCAGATATCAGGCTTTAGGCCACTAAGGCTCACAAGCTCCTCAGCAGGCAACACCCAAGGCACCGTATCGTGGTGCCTTGCACAAGCAATACAATAACACCAATGATCTTCTATAGAGGCAATGACAAGCAATAGTATAACAACCAAGTCCCAAATATGGTAACGAGGTCAAGCAATAAAATAACTTGATATGTCGGTAATGTTCTCCCCATCTTATGTCTAGTACTAGCAAGTCAAATCAAGTCCAGTATAATAAGTCACAAGTGCAAGTATCAGTTTACTATCCTATCACGAAATCCATAACCATGAATACTCATGTAGACTCCGCATCATTAATCGTGTCGGTGTCCTGTGGTCTATCGTTTCAGTGAACATGAATAAAATATACACAATGTCTAGTGTCGATATACAATGTCAATAAAATGACATCGGTACCCGAATAAGATACGGACGCTAAATATCGAAAAATCCTACATTATAAAGATGATGAACAAGAAATAAATGTGACAATAAACAAAAAAAATATTAAACCGTAATATTGGCAAGGTACACTTGCATGTAGTCTCCAAGTGCATATATGACGGTCCGACTCTGGGATCCTCGCTAACACTGTCACGTACTCCTAGAATAATAATTTCATATATCAATGATATATCTATGCCTTGACACATACTATTTATATACTTACTATATATAGTCCCTCTATATAGTCCCTACGAGACATAATCTACTAAACTAGCACTTACTATATATATGACCCAATCCATCATATATGATATTAAATTAATATAATATAATAATATTTTTATAAAGTAAACATATAATATTTATCTCTGAAAAAATATATTAGAATATTTACAATAGAATTTAGACTATTATTTATAAGGTAACTAGTATCAAACTATCATACCAATCTAGCATATATATATAAAATATTAAATCTATATCATAAAGTAATATTTTTTATAACACAAAAATATTTTATTTATTTCTGGAAAATTATTTATAAATAATTTATAATAATATTTAGCCTATTTTATTCATAAAAAATATGTACCAAGGTCTCATATTGATCCAACATCAATATTCATTGACTTGGTCCAAAGTTTTGTTCCCAAAATGATAATTTCTTAACATATTTTAATTATGTAAAAATACCGATAAATAGGTAAAAATATATTTTTTTATATCAAAATATACACAATAATTAATTCAGATAAGTTCCATTAAGTTCCAAGTCAAAATAAACACAGATCCTACGTTTTTCGGTGTTCCAACACCATGATGACAAGTTCGAATTTTATTAAAATATCAACTAATGCTGCAAAATTAGATTCAATTGAAAGATTATGATGTCTAGATTCTTACCAAAAATATAGAAATAGTCGAAGTGGTCCGCAAGTTGACAAAAACTTGCACACGAAAGATTTGGTTCAGTTTAGACACATAATTCGCAGAACTGACGTCCCGGACAAACCGTAAAGAACCTCGTGAGTGGTCAATTGGACATGAAAATAGACCCGGAGATATTTTCACTAGTTTTGGTTTCATGAGATGAGGTCGGAAGGTACATGAAATTCTAGATGCAAAATAGCGTACCTGCTGAAACGAATTCAGACTTGGAGCCCAACTTCGGGTAACTTCTAAAATTTGCAAGTCCTCACAAAGTTGTCGTGAACCTTCGGGGGGCTTGTTAGGGTGTTAGGGGATCGTCTTAGGACTGCGTGTGAGTTGGTTGAAGGGTGGAAGGAGATCGGCAAGTGGGTTTTTGATCGGGTAAAGAAATCGTGTGCTGAAAGGTAAGAAGAGGGGGTGCGCTCAGTTTATATTAGATTTAAATGTCAATCTGTAGGGAAATAAGAGAAGGGGGTTGGATTTACATGAGAAAAATGTCTTGGAAAAGTTTTAAACTTAGTTTGGTAGGATTTGGAGGAGATTTCATAGTTTAAATCAAAGGTGTATCTTAAAGAGATTTGATTGAGTCCAAATTCAAAAAGTTCTTATGGAGTTGATTTAGAAATAGATTTAATTAATGTGACTGCACATTAATTCATAAAAATAGTACCAAATATGTCTAATATGTTAGGGTATCCTAAAATAGGCTCTAGGACCCATACTTTGAGTGGTTTTGGATCAGTAGAATTATTTGGATCGATTTAAGTCTAATTAGTATAATATTTGATCTTGTGTACTGTCATTTGAAAATAAATAGCACATAAGAACTCAATTGAGTGACACATCATTGGCATGTGTGGAGTAGGCTCAAAATAAGTCAAAATTATATATTGGGTCGAATGGTTTGGATCGGTTTTGAGCCTCGAATCAAAATTGAAAAAATACATCAAAATTATGATGAAGGTTAAAATGGTCATTTTGACCCGAAGGTTGTGCAAAAAATATGTAGTGCAAGAGAACACGTTTGGGTGGGACATGATATATCATAATGAAGGTGGACTCGTCTAGATTGTGAATATGGAACTAGATTTAAGAAATTGATAATTTTTACACTTCAAAAATCAAAGCTACGATAAAGTACCTCAATAGTCAATATTGATTATAAAATATAGTTTAATATTAAAATCCATATGAAATAAATAAAAAATAACTAAAAATAATGTCCAAAAATCAGGGGCTTACACACGGGGCATATTATTCCTTCCAGTTATAGTAATGATGGGAGTTGGGGGACAGTGGACCAAAAAGACATACAATGCAGCATGCACATAGTCCTTTGTGTATCACCAGACATCTAAAAGTACTAATTAGTAGGTATATGTTTGCTTTTTAATATCTAATTAGATATAAATTTATCTTTCTATCTTTATTATAAAATATTTTAAAATAAAATATTTCACTAATGCTATATCAAAAAATTATTCTGACAATTTTAAATTAAATTTATATCAAAATAACTTCATTAAAAATTATTAAACGAAATGCCACATTCTTATACTATATTATCAAGTCAAAACCAAGGATCACAGTATCGATATCGAAATCGGATCTTCCTATGAGTAGTGTTATCGGCAGTTTCAGGTCGAAGTATTGAATTATTTTGGTATAGAAAACAAATAATTATCAATAAATTATTATTTTTTAATACATTTAGACATAACTTTAACTATTTTATGAGTTGTTTTTTAATAATTTTAAAATTGGATGAAATAATAGTTACCATTATTGATTGGTTTACCTGCGATAAATAAGTTATATATCTTCATTTGCATGCTTTTATAATCTTACTATCCTTTTATTCCCTTGTTGATTAGTCTTTTTTATTTAATTTTCTTTATCGAATTGACTGGAAAAGAGATTCACAATGTCGGCATCGGTTGGTATTGGTAGCAGCCATTATCGAATTGGGACATGCCAAACAGTATCAGTATCGGCCATATCTGATCAGTATTGATCGATACTGTAAATTATGATCAAAACAATTACAAAACATATCATAAACAGCATTACCAATACAGAAACTTTTCCATAAAATAATATATTTTTCAGAAAATTAGCTGTCAGAAAACAGGTTGAAAATTTTTGGAAGAGAGAGAGGTTCCAGGTGGACGTTTGTGAAAATGACGTCAGGCCAGTGGCAAAAATTTGTATCTATTTAAAATATCAATATAATGGATAATATTACATCTGTTATCATCCAAAATATGACACCAAAAAATATGATAAAAATTTGCCAACAACAGATATGATACTCAAGAATATATAAAATAACAAAATTTATACAAATAGATGAAAGATATAATAAAAAAAATTGTTATCATCCATATGCAAAATTATTTATTCGTTAAATTTAAATTAAGTAAATCTTGTTGGAATTATTCAATAATTAAAGGACCACACATGTAAAATTAATTGTGTTTAGGCTATCTAAATAATTAAGCCAAATTAAAGTGGTCTATTTGAAAATTGGCTTAAGGGTATTATTGTCATGGAATTAATGTGTAGATACTGGAGATAATTCTAATTTGATGAGAGGCCAAATTAGAAATGTTAAAATATATAAATATATGTGTTCATTAGGGTTATGGTCCCCAACTTATACGGCCACCAAAAAAAGAGGTTTTCTCTTTTTCTCTTCTGCATCCCCATCAACAGAAAGAGAGGGACAAAGGGATTCGGATTCTTCTTTGTCATTAAGGGTCGTAGCAAGTTGAAAGATCGAACCCATAAAAGGACGACCGTTTCAAGATCCATCAAGCCTAGCAATGGATTCAGGTACGCTTTCGTAATTTAATTTTGTTCTTCATCTCATGAATCAACAGGATACAATAAATATCTTACAAGTGGTATCAGAGCCACCCTTGTTTGATTCATGAGTTTGAAATTTTTAGATTCGATTTTTGTTGGTGTTCAGAAACCCTAGATCGTTAGATCTAATTTTATTTAGGATTCTGATTGTTCTATGGAAGCTTTTATTATTCACCGAGAATTTTTTATATATATATGAAGAATCCGGTCTCAATTGCTTCCAGATGTCCATTATTTTCTAAAACAATTGCTTAAAATTTCGAAACCAAAAGAGTAACGTGCTAGCATGCTTCACATTTCTTGCTACTGCTACTTGAGGTGTCCATGAATTTTTCTTTTCCGAACGCTTTCGTTCATGAATTTTTCATCTTTGAAAAATACGAATTCAATTAAGCATTATTGGTGCAAACTTACTACATAATAAGCAACAACAGTTTGCTGCCAATTTGGTAGGCATGGCCATAATAAATGTTAACATTAGTTTGTATGCATCTTAAATGAATTCGTATTTTAGCCACAGGAGTAATTTTGTATCTTAAATGTTAACATTGGTTTACTGCCAATTTTTTATTGATTTGATTGGCATACTTAAGGGAATCTTGATAGAAATTTTAATTTATGTAAAGTAATGACCTCTCTATTCATGCTTAAATATTAGATATGAACGCATGTGATAATGATCGTAGAAATTCTCCATTATATTAAATATGCATGAATATGCTTATTGCTGGACATGTGATAATATGGAATGTCGGTTAGATTCCAATTACTCATGCTGATAGATATTTGGTGTTACTCAATTTAGAGTATTTTCTAATCTAAGTTGATCATTGGAGGACAAATTGGAATCAAATATAGACAATTTTATGTTTGGCATAAATTTAGTTTCCAATAAATTTATGTTCTAAGTCATATATTTGATGTAATCTATTGACGTACATATCTTCATCAGATTATTTTAATATAATCTTTATGGATTATTTGAAGTAATCTATTGGTCCATATCTTCAGTAAAATATTATGTGAATTTTATTATGTTGACAATGCTCAGTTTAGTCAAATTAAGAATATTTGTTTGAATCATGTAAAGAGATTCACATGCTTATGATTATCTTTTTTTGAGTTGTAATATTTTAATTATGCATGTACATAAAGTTTTGGACATGATTCGGTTTTGTAAAATTTAGTCAACATTCAAAAAAAATTTGGTGCCTTTTGTGACTAGCAATAGTCGTCTAATATTCTAAATAGACCCATTGAAACAAGATGTCGCCAAAGTGACCTCTCTTGCGTAGATAGTCTATGAGGGCTGTTAAATGTTTGTGTGTGTAAATTCATGCGAGTATTAACCGGCCTAAGAAGGTTAATGCTTGGCCGAATTGCACACATACTTGTGGTGATAAATGTGTGACAATTATAGGGTTTACATGTGAATAATAACCCAATCCAAAGATAGGCTTATTATTTGACATGACTTATTGTCAACGTTTGATCATTACACCAAGAATACCACTTGCAGTTAATATCACTGTCCAAAGACTTGATATTAATGATGTACTAGGTAACTTGAGACGGGGTTCACCATTATTTGAATTTGTTTGTCAATATATTATACGCTTTGGTTATTTGTTAGAGCATGCTTATTTTTTTTGTTGCTTTGTTCTCTTTACAGTTAATGTTGTTAAAATATCTGCCAATAAGTTTTAATTTTCATGTTTAATGGAATAAACTTTAAGGACAAAAAGATATTAATACAATAGCTGCTAAGGGTCCAGATCAAAAGAAACAAAAATATAAAACTAAGGGTTGTTCTTTTGTGATAAGACAGGACGCATAAGGAAGAAATATACAAAGTACCACGCATGGCGTATAAAGAAAAGTACATTTCTAAATTTGATCTGTTCTGAGGTTAATTTAGATTTAGTACCAAGAAACTCATGGTAGTTAGATTCTGGTGGGACCACCCACATTAATGTTCTAGGCAAGGTTGCCTGAGTTACCGAAAGTTAATTGATGGTGAAAGATACATCTATGTGGGTGACGACAATTCGGTAGAAGTGAAAGCAATAGGACATTTTAGGTTATTTTTAGGAACCGATTATTATTTGGATTTGATAGACACTTTTATTGTACCATCTTTTAGACGAAGTTCAGTTTCAGTTTTCTTAATGGACAAATCTGGTTATCATTGTTCATTTGGAAACAATAAGTTTAGTCTATCTTTAAATTTAAATATTATTGGTAACGGTTCCCTTAAGGTTTATGATAACCTATATTCAGTTGAAACTATTGCATCTTATAATGAAACCTTGCAAGTAAAGTCAGGTGGTACTAAACGCAAAACTAACAATATATTTTTTAGTCTCATTATGCCATAAGCATTATGTCACTTCTCTAGAAACAGAGTTGAACGATTTGTGTCTGATGAGATTTAGATTCCATTGACTTTATAGACTTTAATGTTTATATTGAATGTGTAATGAGAAGACAGACCAAAATTAAATTATAAGCAGCTACTTTATTGGTTATGCTACAGATCAAGGGGTTGATAATTATACAATCCCACACTAAGAAAAAAATTTGAGACGAAAAGTGTAATATTTTTTTAGGATGTTGAGTTTGGGGGAGAAATAAAGTCAGGATCATTGTCTTTGAGAAATGTAACGACCATAGTTCGTATTACGTATTTTGGTATACGTATGCGTATCTTGAC
This sequence comes from Iris pallida, assembly GCA_029216955.1. Lineage (NCBI taxonomy): Eukaryota > Viridiplantae > Streptophyta > Magnoliopsida > Asparagales > Iridaceae > Iris > Iris pallida. The sequence goes on along the minus strand of JANAVB010027397.1, from coordinate 11,394,024 downwards.
TCGTATTGCACATTTCCTTGCATGGTTATTTTGGCATTTCATTTCTTGGTTCGGTTCAACTTGCTGGTTCGACTTGGCTTGGTTTTATGTGGACCAAATTCCCACCTACCACCACCACCATCATTTATATTTTCACCTCACTCTCTTTCTCCTCATTGATTCTTCTCCATCACTTCTTCTTCTCCACCATTACTTCTTCACCTACTAGGGAGTAGGGCTTAGGCAAGTGCAGCTTGCTTCATGGAGGAACTTCGTTTTATTGTTCCATTCTCTTCCTCATGAGATTCTAACACACTTTAATACTTAGTATTTCTAATTTTCACGGCTCATTTCTTGTAGATCTAAGTTTATTTCATTTTTGGATTTCTTGGGTTTTGATCTATTTAATCTTGTTATTTCCAAGTTTTGATGGTTCCATATTGTAGAGAATTTCGTTCTGCCCCATTTTGACCTATGGAAGTCTGAATTTCGACTTCGGAGAAGGATTTATGAAGCTTTGAAGCCATGGACCCCATGGTTCTTCTTCTCGAACAAGCAGAGAAGAAGAACAGTTTCTGAGCCGCATGACAGTCCTCAGCCGCATGGAAGTGCTTGACCGCATGAACGTTCATGCGGCAAGTCTCTTTTCTGTCGTATGAGACTCTGTTACTTCCAGCCATATAAGCCCACTTGAACTCAGCCGCATGAGACTCCTATTCTTCCAACCGCATAAGGGCTCGGCAGGACCAGCCGCATGGCACTATTCAACCGAGCCGCATAAACTTGCATACTCGTTGCCGCATAAGACTCGCAAGCTCCGCAGCCGCATAGGCTCATCATTGACGTAGCCGCATAACCCGCGTCCGTTTGAGCCGCATGGCACTGTGTCTGCCAGTCGCATGAAGTCGACTCCTTTCAGCCGTATAAAGCCCTGTCCCATTCAGCCGCATGTGACTTGTTCTCTTGGCCGCATAAGAACCACCCCCTACTCTGCCGCATGAGCTTGCCTGCACCCAGCTGCATAAGCCCCTTCCTTCCGCTGCCGCATGTGCCTCTTCCTTCCTGAGCCGCAGACGCCTGCCCTCCGCATAAGCGCGCATGCCCACAGCCGCAGTCTTGCTCTCTTTTATTATTATATTACTATTATTATTATTATCGTTATTAAATTGAAATGTCACATTTATGCTCATATTATGTAAATTCTGATACGATTCCAGGAACACGACAGTGGCCAGCCGTGGCACATTCTTGACAAGTAAACTGACATAATATATTTCGATATGCTGTTACGACAGCTAGCTTGACATGACAAGTATGAATGACCTGGACACCGTGAGCGATTTTGTTTTTACAAATAAACCAGTACTGTCTTGCATCATATCTAGGATAGGGATCCCTGAGTACCACGGTCAGGGATACCTACAGTAATTGACTAAGGCTAATAAACTAGAATAATTCAGTAGACATGAAGAGATTCCCAGCTACAGGCAATCCCGTTATTTGGACGCATTAAGTGGACTTGTAGCCTACCGACGAGTAGGGCACATTTCCAGCACACAGTCACGTGTTGCATTCTTCATAAACGGACATTCGACCTAGATAACCGGATAGTCTGCAGGGCTTGTGGCTGTTGGGATAATCTTATTGCATTTGCTAGTAACTAGGCCTGTGATAACCCTAGTTAGTTAAAGTATCAAGCCGTACTCTTGCTTGACCGTGATTGATTGGATGGAGTTTATTCCAGCTTAGTCTTATCCTGATCCTGTGCAAGACTGTGACAAGACATGATTATTGATGCTTGCCTTAACAATAATGATCAGGAAACCAGTTCTGTTCAGGCGAAGGGTTACAACCCCGGTCCTTGTTTGGTTTAAGGGTTGTAACCTGGCTCCCAGAGCAGTTCTGTGTCCTCTCTTCGTTTATTGTCTTATTGCTCCCCATGCCATGCTCGTCATGTTTTATTTTACTTCAATAGCATGATTATTTATACTGGCCTTAACAATAACAATCGGGGGTCCAGTTCTGTTCAGGCGAAGGGTTACAACTCCGGTCCTTGTTTGGTTTAAGGGTTGTAACCTGGCCCCCGGAGCAGTTCTGTGTCCTCTCTTCGTTTATTGACTTATTTCACCCTATGTTCTTGCTTAACAACAAGTAGTTGAGACAAATTTCTATTCAGGTGAAGGGTTATAACCCCGGTCCTTGTTTGGTTTAAGGGTTGTGACCTGGATATTTGAATGGTTTCCTCGTACTCAATTTACTGTTGTTATCTTTATTATTATCTGTTTCGTTTATAATCATCTTTAATATTCAATTATGGTATGCTGGTTTTAGTTCCTAAGTGAAGCCTCCTTGTGGCACTTGCTCTTTCTGGGGTCTGACCCAGCTGGTTTTGTGTGGCCAGATATCGGAGCAGTTCCAGAGTATCCACCGGTCTTCCAGCCAGATGGTGACCACCAGGCGTAACCCTGGCAACGAGTGGGTTTCTTTTGTTCTTCCACTTTATTATAAAATTATTTTTTGAGACGTTTAGCCGACGAGCACATGTTAGCTCGGTTGTACCTTTATTTACTGTCTGCCTACGGTCTGTAACATGATTGACAAATCCTAGGGTTGATCATGTATGACCAGAACTCTTGTTAGTCTTGACATTTTGTACGACTAGCTTCATGATCATCCGAATATGTAATGTATGGGACGCCTTACTATTGTATATTTGGTGCTCTGACATCTTGTAACTGTTATTACTTGCTTGAGATTAAGACGATAGGCTTGTTTATGACCATAGGAGACTGATGGCTTGTAGTTTAACCCTCATGTATCTAGACAGCCGTGACCGTATAGCGAGGTGGGTTGCACTTCAATATACGTAGCTAGCTATGTACGCCCCCGCTCTCTAGTATTCTGGTTCTGGGGCGTTACATGGTTTAAGTGCTGGCCCATGCAGGTCTTGTAAATAAAGATATGTGAGGGTTTACCGAATAGATGTCTCAATCAGTACTCGCCCTTGATCTCTGCTCGTATCTTCTGAATCCCTGTAATCTTGACCTGATCACATGCTTGTATCGTTGATCTGCCCTGGTCCTTCCTTATTGTTCCCTATGTCATATTCTTCAGCGGTATTGTTCCTGGACCTACCGATCAGCAAGACAGAGCACCTCCCGCGGACCAGCAGCAACCCGGAGATCAAGCCCACCATTCCGGAGTAGCCTCCAGAGTCGTGCCTATTGGACGAGAGCCACCAGTTCAGCCCGTCCAGCCTGCAGAACTTAATGATGGCACTTTGGTGGGTCTCATCAGGTCATTATTAGCTTCCCAGGATCGTCGCGGAGTTGCCTTGCACCAGGCGGTGGCAGATGTTTTGACCAGAGGAGGTCATCAGGGTAACAGCGCGGCCAACAGCTTCAAGCGCTTGAACCCTCCCTTCTTCGACGGCAGTGAAGATGCTATCGCTGTTGATGCATGGCTTCAGGACATAGAGGTGATTCTAGAAGCAGACATGACTCCAGAAGCCGAGAAGGTGGCCGTAGTACGCCTACAGTTATTGGATCTTGCCCGTAGCTGGTGGACGGCGCAGGCCGTTGGATCAGTGGCGCCCATTGCTTGGGCAGTATTCAGAGAGAGATTCCAGACCAAGTATTTCGATGTTGTAGCTCGATACGACCTACAGACGAGGTTCACCAATCTGAAGCAGATGGGTAGGACGGTCGATGGATATGCGGCCGAGTTCTCCAGGCTCAGTCGGTTTGCTCCCACCTTGGTGGCGACCGTGTTCGATAGAGCTCAGCAGTTCCAGCAGGGGCTCCATCTCGAGATTTTGTTGGCAGTAGAGCAGTTTGAGCATCAGACTTTTGATGTGGTATTGAGAGCAGCTAGGAGGCATGAGTATACCTCCCAGAGGATCGTGGATAGGATCGGAGGTCGAAAGTGATCCTTTGGTCAGATGAATCAGTCATCAGCACCAGTCCCGGCAGCCAGGGCTTTGACCATTGGAGCTCCGAGGCGGGCGGCCTCAGTGACGTCGATTCAGCATTCCTCTCCGACGCACCCTTAGCAGCAGAAGCAGAAGCAGTCTTCCGCAGTGGGATGTTCACACTGCGAGAAGCCAGGGCATGTGGTTCGGAGTGTCGCAGAGCACAGGGTTTGTGCTTGGTTTGTGGTGCCCCGGACCACAGGGTTGAGAACTGTCCGAACAGGGGGAGTTCATCTTCATCAGCCTTCTCTAGTCCTTCTGTTAGAGGACCAGCACCAGTCCAGCAGCAGCAGTACCCGTTTCCGAGGCCATTGCTGACGCAGTACAACAACAAATATGGACTACAATAGCATGCGCGGAACGCTATAGAAAGCCTTCTATAGCATATTCTGTCTGCTATAATTGTCCACGCTATAGTATGTCCAGACATGTGAACGCTATAACATTATAGCGTTCATGAATGCTGTAGAAGGATTATAGCGTTCGTGTATGCTGTTGATGGTTTATAGCGTTTGTGAATGCTGTGAATACTTTATAGCATTCTAGAACGCTGTAGATGGTTTATAGCGTTCGTGAGTGTTGTGGATTATTTATAGCATTTATGAATGTTGTGGATTATTTATAGCGTTTGTGAATGCTGTGGATGATTTATAGCGTTTGATGAATTGATAGTTCATGAACGCTATAGATGGTTTGATTTATTATAGCGTTCATCATATGCTATCGTGGTAGCGACAATTTAGACGTTTTGAGTGCTATAAATCTGCTACAGAATATCATATTATTTCATATCTGCTACAGAATTTCATATTTCATAACATGTTTTGTATCACATATAAATAACCATAATCGTAAACAATTTCAATCGCAACTTCCATTTCGATCAATCAAGATATAGGAAAGGTTTGCCAAAATATAAAATGTTTTATTAGAACATTCAAGATGTACAAAAAGTAGTTGTCATTAAAACATTCAAGTTGTAGAAAAAGTAGTTGTACGCCAAAATAAACCATTCCATTTACAAAATATCTGTAGTCCAAAATAAACCATTCCATTTACAAATATATGTAGGCCAAAAAACAGCTCGATTGCCTCTTTCCTTCTAGCAGCTATCCACAACCATCAAAAATTTATACGCCAACCTACACAAAATTGAGAAAAAAACGCATTATAATATAAAAAATAAAATAGAAATATTTGACACCATGAAATGAACTAAGAGATATCTAGCAGATACCTAGCAGTTTTTATAATGGAGTACTTAGATTTCATACTTCAAGTATCCTAAGGATCTTTTTCAGTGAGATTGTCGTTTGTTGTTGCATGACTATTCAAGTAGGCTCTCTCTTAAGGATCCTTTTTCTTAGATTCCTGGCATAAAAACTATGATGCAACAGAAGCTCTGTTGCTTCAACTCTATGAAATGCGTGGGGACAAGTGATCACAGAAGCTCTGTTGCTTCAAGCTCTGTTGCTCAGATTTCTATACGAAGAAAAATTATAATATGCATAAAGGGAAAATCTAGTACAACACATTGGACATTTTGCAGAACAGGTAAAACACACATCAAACAATAGTTCAGTGCATGAAAAATTATAAGCTTAACATTTATGTTACGTCAAAAACAACAAAAGAAAGAACTACAACAAATATACCTTTTTTGTCAACTGTCATGTGTATCTATGCATACCATGCTTAAGAAAATACTTACCAACTCCTTCACATTGCTCATATCTTCACGGACACCATTCCATGTGCCTAGAACATAAAAAAAAACTATATTGATATTCAAACTGAGAAGGTATTGCTAAGTCCAGAAGGTGCATTATTATGTGCATTCTAAGAAGGTAATTAAGTAGCAGAAGATTAACTGTCAAACTCAGAATATTATATCAGTCTCCCATTACGCAACACCTATCTTAATGCCAGCCATATATAACGAACAATTTGAGAAGGTCAAGAAAGTCGGAATGCTTGAAACATATACCATCTTTATAAACAAAAAGTTCTTCTGTCATTATCTCTAAAACTAAACTGACAAACTGCAAGTGCTACTCTTGCCTGAAACTCTACACTATGTGGTTATTGAACCAGAAGTCAACGTGCATCTAATAATTATAAAGTATGCTTAAATAAATAGGAACTCGAGATTTTAAATACATTATAAGGATCTGAATGTATTTATATAAGTAAAGAAAAGACATTTCAACAAACAATAAAGTTTAGACTTTAGAACACATCTTCTGATGGCAGGAAGTTACTTTCTTGATTTTTATTTAAAAAAGAGTCATCCCAACTCAAATTACTAGCTTACCTGATAAGTGCTATTTTCATGGGGTTGACAAAGACATGGATAAACATAAGGCTAATTTTAACTTAAATACCCTGAAGTATTCTGTTTTTTTACCTTGTTTACATTTCTAGTAACAAGCAGAACAAAATACTTAGTAGATCAACCAATACGAAAGCAAGAATGTATACCATGTATCTCTCTTCATCAAATTCAGATAGCTGAGCACATTTATGTCGAAAACACAGAAAGTCCAAGAACCATCGGTACGTATGAGACAAGTTAGACACCAATTAGATTTAGGCCTGCAAAACACATGGAGATGAGATGCATAATCAGTAAACCACAAAGTACAACCAGTAGAGCACGCAGATTAATTAAAGGAGGAACATTGAAATTAAAGACTGCTTTTATGAACTGAACCTTGTTAGCAATGTTGTTCGAGAGCCAATCCAGTCCCTCATAAAGGCCTTCTCCAGATGTGGCACATGTGCTCTGGATGTACCTGAAGGATTCAAACAATGGGTGAAAATCTTTAAATGCTACTATTCGACATATTTGTCGAAAAGAAAAAAAAACTATATTTTAAAAATACAAACATCGGTATGAGAGTGATAAAATATAGTACCAGTGGCATTAGCGAAGGGAATGCAGGCCCAAGCTTATCAGTGATCTCTGCAACATTTATGGCATTGGGAAGATCTTATTTGTTTGCAAAGACGAGCAACACAGCATCTCTCAACTCATCCTGTTAATCCAAAACATTATTAAAATATGAATCAAAGCGCTTAGACTGTATTAAATAATATTGTTGTGCTAAGAGAAGTGTCTGCAACTGATATTTCATACAAATAAATCAATAAGATCTTACATAAATAATATACAGGGTAGCATTACTTTCCACAAAAAACTAACTGGTTCATGACCTGCACCATTGCAAAGACCACATAAGTGGTATTGAAAAAATTTCTGGAGGACACGTCAATAAGGCTGTAATGGGCATGACCTTCATTCATCATTCCAAATTGATGTTTGATTTTATATTCCAAGTTGATGTATAATTTTATATGGCTCTGGCATATGACTATTTCGGGCCGGTTCTCCAAAAATTTGTTACTAATCGGATGAGCATATATACAACAGCAGCTTGAGAGTATAAAACTTTTCTAAACAAGTAGCCCCAAGATATTCTATAAATCTTGTTAGATTGAATTTTGTTCTTCAACCTACATGATGACAAATAAGTTTTAAGTAATAAGAATCTAGCAAAAGCACAAAAGGATCAATTGTCTTAAGCCTGCATAAAGTAAGCTATAAAATCAAAAAGCAACAAGAACTGCTTACTCTGGTTCTTTGTTTCCAATGAGAAATATTCCAACAAAACAACAACCGACCAAAATTGAGAAGTATGCTATTCAACGGTACTAATGACGAAGAAGAGTGTAAGAAATTTACCATATGATAAAATATATAGAGCACTAGCTTTTCAACTAACAACATATGAAGAATACCGGATATTTTACAAAAGAAAACAAAATGGCCACCATAATGGATCCTCCAACATGCTATATTTTGAAATATCCAAACCTGTAAAACTGATGATAATACATTTCTGAAAAATTCTTCAAGGGAGTATGTCATAGTTCCTAAAGCTAATTTCCAGAGGACCTATTCGGTTGCTTCAGAGTTTGGTTGTATGAATGATTTTCTTTTCTTTTTTGTTTTGAACATTTAGCATGTTTTGGAACATAGAATGCTAGGAGTTGTTAATTATCTCAGTGGAAATGCAGTTCTGAAATTCTCAACCAATTGACAGATACAAGTCTATTCCTGTACTTATGAATCAGGGTATTGCAATTGCCAGCAAGCAAAACATGCTAATGATGAATCTTTGATTGAAATATGAGGGACATACCTCGATCCCTTATTCAAACATGAAAACTTGTGAGCTCAGCAAAAATGATAAGTTCATTGTGACTTGTATCATTAGGGACCGAAATTAGCGTCGTCGATAAAATCATAGCCAAAAGTAGTTGCTGATTGAACCTTGCTTGAGCAAGTTATATGAAAGAATTATCTAAAAAAAGTTCTATGCAAGAAATATTGGCATGGATTCATTTTTATGACTGAATGATACTCCAAATTATAAAGAATTTTGAATCAACTTAACATAGGACAATGCATCCCTATTTAAAAGGGAAGGAAAATAGTCGCTCATCTGTACACGGTAAGATTAAGAAGGCCATGAGAAATACAGTAACTTTCTGCCCACTGGATTTGCTTGCCCTCTCTCGTACGGCTAAATTGTTCAACCACCTCAGTTAGGCATCAAATTCTTTTGGTTACTGTTATAAGGAATATTAGGCCATCTCAGATGGGGGTTTCTATCTTTCCTTTTTTTATGGTTAAAAAAAATTAATGAGCACTATATACTTATGAAAACAAAAATCTACTGTGACTATTTTACCAAAGTTGATGTCGAACTCGAATTATATTGTGATTACCGGAAAGAGGCATAGAAGTCCTGGCTGGATGGCGGAAGATCAATAAGTTTCCAACGTTACTCCGAACATCCTAAAAAAAGTTATCAAAGTTGATAACTTGGAAAAGTTATCCATTTTTTCCGCTAAGTTTGATGAACCAAACAACCCATAGAATCTTGACCCTGACACGGTAGGAGATGGAAATTTGGGGAGAAAAACCCCTAAACCTAAATTTGGACAAAACCCCCAAATCTGAAGAAGACGAAAAGAGAGAGAGAGAGAGAGAGAGAGAGAGAGATGATGCTATTATTACTTTAGAATAAGCTCCATCATCCCTTCCACTTACACTCTTCTTCTTCCTGCAATAGTCTTCTCCTCCTCCTTCGCTTCTCGACTACTCTCCAAACCCTACAAAACCCATCATCATCAACAAAATAAAGAACCAAAATAATTCCAATACCAAAAAAATACAAAAATAATAATAACAACAAAATAAAATTTGGGGAGTGCTCACAATTTTTTGGCCTGCTCTAGAGCTCGGGCGTAGCCGATGTGGAAGCAGCCATAGTTCCCATGGGCGTAGACCCTCACTGGCCTTCCATCCGTCGGATCCTCCACCACCTCTGTCGCCGTCGTAGGATCAGCAACGGTCTCTCCAGCATCCTTCCTTAGCGTTCGTGCCATTTTTCGGTCTGATCGAAAGCGATCTCGTGATCGATCTCGCAGACATGGAGGGTTAGGGTTTGTGGAGGGTTAGGGTTTGTGATTCTCTTGTCCGTGAAAGAGAGGGAGGGAGATGGGTTGAAGAAGTAGCGAGAAGAGGGAGAGAGAGAGGGGTTTGAATCGGGGATCCAAAAATTTTGAACAGAGTGAAAAGAAGAGAGCGGGCGACCCCCAAAATTTTTGAGCAGAATGAAAAGGAGAGCGGTGGTGATATTTTTTAAAGGACAGTTGATTTTTTAAACTTTTTTTGCGGACATCCAGAAAAAGGTATACCTTTAACAGCGTTCATAACACGCTATATAAAGTTCTATTAATAGCAAAATAGCTGGGAGGCATAAACGCTATAGATAAACTGCTATTGTATGAACTTTTAATAGCACTTCACAATGAACGCTATGGATGATGATATTATAATAGCAGGGAGGCTCGAATGCTATAGATAAACTGCTATTGTACGCTCTTTTAATAGCACTGCGGAATGAACGCTATTGATGATGACATTCTATAGCAGGAAGGATTGAACGCTATAGATAAACTGCTATTGTATGCCCTATTTGTTGTAGTGCATGCCCAGGCATTCCAGCAGCAAAGACCGCAGCAGTATGCCCAAGCCCAAGCCCTGATTCAGAGCAGGCAGAGGAATTTTCAGCAGAGAGGACCCGTACCCAGAGGACATGGTCAAGTGCTGGCTTTGACTATGGAAGAAGAAGGAATAGCACCAGGTGAGGTAGTGGCAGGTACTATTCTTGTCGACACCTTTCCAGCTTCAGTATTATTTGATTCTGGTGTCTTGTATTTATTTATGTCTGCACGATTCGCGACACGGATAGGATTGGAGCCCGAGTCATTATCAGTAAGGCTCAATATACTTACTGGTAACGGACTTGTGGGAGTAGATAGGATATTTTCCTCGTGTCGGATCATAGTTAGCGGTAGAGAGTTCCCCGCTAGATTGATAGAGTTTCCGATGACCGATTATGATGTGGTCTTAGGGATTGATTGGTTGAGGGACCAGTATGCTAAGATAGACTGCCACATTGGCAGGGTTATTTTTAGCCTTCCAGGCGAGCCGGAGTTTTCCTTCTTCCGAGGCGAAGTTGAACCTTCTCCTCCAGTATTGTGGATGGAGGTAGCAGCCGTGCAGTTATTCCGGATAGTCGAGGAGTTTTCAGATATTTTTCCAGAAGAGCTTCCAGGGATGCCGCCAGAGTGAGAGATCGAGTTCACTATTAACTTGATTCCCGGGACAGCTCCAGTGTCAGAGAGAGTCTACAGGATGGCGTCGTCAGAACTAGAGATATTGTACAAGATGATTGAAGAACTCAGGACCAAGGGATTCATTCGTGCTAGTGGATCGCCTTGGGGAGCCCTGATGCTTCTTGTGAAAAAGAATGATGGTATGTCCAGATTATGTGCAGATTATCATACCTTGAACTCAGTGACAATCAAGAACAGATACCCTCTTCCGAGGATAGATGACTTATTTGATCAACTCAAGGGGGCAGCAGTATTCTCGAAGATTGAATTGCGGTCAGGATACCATCAGATCAGAGTCAGAAAGCAGGACATCCCGAAGATAGCCTTCAGATCCCGGTATGGGCATTGGGAGTTCCTTGTGATGCCATTTGGAGCAACCAATGCGCCGACTGTATTTATGGACCTCATGAATCGCATCTTCATGTCTTATTTGGATCAGTTCGTGATTGTGTTCCTAGACGACATCCTGGTCTACAGCAAGAGTGAAGCGGAGCATGAGCAGCATCTCCGAGTTGTCCACCAGATTCTCAGAGAGCATCAGTTATATGCCAAGTTCAGAAAATACGAGTTCTGGCTCGATCGTATTTCATACTTGGGTCATATCATCACCAGAGGCGGAGTGGAAGTAGATCCCCAGAAGATCGTGGCTATTAAGTCGTGGCCAGTGCCTAGCACGGTTGCAGAAGTTCATAGTTTTCTTGGATTGGCCGGATACTACCGGCGATTCGTTTCGGACTTTACTCGGATTTCAGCGCCATTGACCCAGTTGACCCACAAGAATGTGCGGTTTGCTTGGACAGCAGAGTGCCAGAGTTCTTTTGAGAAGTTGAAGCGAGGCTTGATGACGGCTCATATTCTCACGCTTCCAGATGGAACCAGAGAATTCTCAGTGTATTGTGATGCTTCAGGCAGAGGCTTAGGATGTGTTCTGATGCAGCATGGGAAGGTAATAGCTTATGCGTCACGTCAACTTCGTGATCATGAGAGGAATTATCCAACCCATGACTTAGAGCTGGCAGCAGTAGTGTTTGCACTTAAGTTGTGGAGGCACTATTTGTACGGAGATAGGGTAGAGATTTTTACCGATCACAAGAGCCTGAAGTATGTGTTCAATCAGAAGGATCTCAACATGCGTCAGAGGAGATGGTTGGAGCTTCTCGTGGATTATGATGTTAACCTGCAGTATCATCCAGGGAAGGCCAACGTCGTTACAGAAGCATTGAGCAGGAGAGCCGGAGTTTATTTCCTAACAGCGCAGCCAGAGCTGTTAGCAGATCTTCAAAAGATGGATATAGAAGTTGTTCTTCCTTCCAGTGTGGCATTGATGGCCAGTATGCAAGTTCAGTCCACTATAGTCGAGAGGATCCGGATGGCACAGTCGATAGATTCCAAGCTTCAGCGACTCAGAGCAGAGTGTGAGTCAGGACGTAGACCCGAGTTATGCATTCATGAAGACGGTACACTTCGACATGGTAAGCGTCTTTGTGTATCCAACGGTGATATCAGACAAGAGATCATGGCAGAGGCTCACAGTTCTCAGTATTCTATTCATCCCGGTGGCACGAAGATGTACCGAGATATTCGTCAGCACTTTTGGTGGAATGGTATGAAGAGGGAGATAGTCCGGTTTGTCTCTCGATATTTGGTTTGTCAACAAGTTAAGGCTGAACATTAGAGGCCAGCTGGACTTCTTCAGCCCTTGTCGATTCTAGAATGGAAGTGGGAGCATATAACCACGGATTTTGTGACTGGCTTACCTAGATCCCCAGCTGGCAGAGATGCTATTTGGGTTATTAGAGACAGGCTCACGAAGGTGGCTCACTTTCTCCCGTTCAGAGTCGGTCAGTCGACGGCTCAGCTAGCAGAGATGTAACTCAGGCAGATAGTCAGATTCCACGGAGTACCAGTCAGTATCACCTCGGACAGAGATTCAAGATTTATGTCGCACTTTTGGCGTAGGCTGCAGGAGAGTTTGGGAACTCAACTCCAGTTCAGTTCAGCTTATCACCCGCAGACAGATGGCCAGTCGGAACCCACGATCCAGACTCTTGAAGATATATTTAGATCTTGTGCACTCGACTTCGGTGGTTCGTAGAAAGATCACCTGCACCTGGTGGAGTTCTCGTACAACAACAGTTTCTAGGCAAGTATCCAGATGGCACCGTTCGAGGCACTGTATGTTAGGAAGTGCCGATCCCCGCTAGCCTGAGATGATGTTAGAGAAAGACAGATGCTCGGTCCGAAAATGATTGCCCAGACAGTTGAAGTAGTCAGAAGAGTCAGAGATCATCTTCGAGTTGCCCAAGATCGCCAGCATCATTGGGTCGATTCTCATCGGCGCCCTCTTGAGTTTTCTGTCGGCGACCATGTATTCTTAAAGATTTTGCCTAACCGTGGCGTTATTCGTTTCGACGTACGGGAAAAGCTTAGTCCTAGGTATATATGACCGTTCGATATTCTGGAGCGAGTAGGAGATGTGTCCTATCGACTTGCTCTTCCGCCGTCGCTACATGAGGTACATGACGTATTCCATTTATCCCAACTACGACGGTATATTTTGGACCCGAGCCACGTCCTGGATCATTCGGAATTGATCGTTGGTACCAACCTTTCGTATGAGGAGAGGCCCGTGTCTATATTGGACCGGAGGAAGAAGATACTCAAGAACAAGACTATTAATTTAGTCCGAGTTGCTTGGGGTCATCACTCTTTGGGTGAGTCAACATGGGAGCGTGAGGATGATATCCGATCACGATATCCCGACCTGTTTGACTCGTAAGGTATAATGTCTTGCTTATGCCTTATGCTTTCAATTCCTTGCTTAAATGAATGACTATATGATGGACTGATTGGTATAACATGCCTGTGATTAGTACAGCTTGTCCTTACTTCTCTAGCATTTTAATTAAATTTCAAGGATGGAATTCTTTTAAGGTGGGTAGAGTTGTAACGACCATAGTTCGTATTACGTATTTTGGTATAGGTGTGCGTATCTTGACTCGTATTGCACATTTCTTTGCATGGTTATTTTGGCATTTCATTTCTTGGTTCGGTTCAACTTGCTGGTTCAGCTTGGCTTGATTTTATGTGGACCAAACCCCCACCTACCACCACCACCATTATTTATATTTCTACCTCACTCTCTCTCTCTCTCCTCATTAATTCTTCTCCATCACTTCTTCTTCTCCACCATTACTTCTTCACCAACCAGGGAGTAGGGCTTAGGCAAGTACAGCTTGCTTCATGGAGGAACTCCATTTTTATTGTTCCATTCTCTTTCTCATGAGATTCTAACACACTTTAATACTTAGTATTTCTAATTTCCATGGCTCATTTCTTGTAGATCTAAGTTTATTTTATTTTTGAATTTTTTGGGTTTTGATCTATTTAATCTTATTATTTCCAAGTTTTGATGGTTTCATGTTGTAGAAAATTTCGTTCTGCCCCATTTTGACCTATGGAAGTCTGAATTCCGACTTCGGATGAAGGATTTATGAAGCTTTGAAGCCATGGACCCCATGGTTCTTCTTCTCGAACAAGCAGAGAAGAAGAACAGTTTCTGAGCCGCATGACAGTCCTCAGCCGCATGGAAGTGCTTGACCGCATGAACGTTCATGCGGCAAGTCTCTTTTCTGTCGCATGAGACTCTATTACTTCCAGCCGCATAAGCTCACTTGAACTCAGCCGCATGAGACTCCTATTCTTCCAGCCGCATAAGGGCTCGGCAGGACCAGCCGCATGGCACTGTTCAACCGAGCCGCATAAACTTGCATACTCGTTGCCGCATAAGATTCGCAAGCTCCGCAGCCGCATAGGCTCATCATTCACGTAGCCACATAACCCGTGTCCTTTTGAGCCGTATGGCACTGTGTCTTCCAGCCGCATGAAGTCGACTCCTTTCAGCCGCATAAAGCCCTGCCCCATTCAGCCGCATGTGACTTGTTCTCTTGGCCGCATAAGACCCGCCTCCTGCTCTGCCGCATGAGCTTGCCTGCACCCAGCCGCATAAGCCCCTTCCTTTCGCTGCCGCATGTGCCTCTTCCTTCCTGAGCCGCATGGCGTATTACTTTCCTGAGCCGCATACGCCTGCCCTCTTCCAGCCGTATAAGCGGGCATGCCCACAGCTGCAGTCTTGCTCTCTTTTATTATTATATTACTATTATTATTATTATTATCATTATTAAATTGAAATGTAACATTTATGCTCATATCATGAAAATTCTGATACGATTCTAGGAACCCGATAGTGACTACCGTGGTGCACTCTTGACAAGTAAACTGACATAATATATTTCGACATGCTATTACGACAGCTAGCTTGACATGACAAGTATGAATGACCTGGACACCGTAGGCGATTTTGTTTGTACAAATAAACCAGTTTGTCTTGCATCATGTCTAGAATAGGGATCCCTGAGTACCACGGTCAGGGATACGTACAGTAATTGACTAATGCTAATAAACTAGAATAATTCAGTAGACATGAAAAGATTTCCAGCTACAGGCAATCCGTTATCTGGGCGCATTAAGTGAACTTGTAGCTTACCGACGAGTATGACACATTTCCAGCACACAGTCACGTGTTGCATTCTTCATAAACGGACATTCGACCTGGATAACCGGATAGTCTGCAGGGCTTATGGCTGTTGGGATAATCTCATTGCATTTGCTAGTAACTAGGCCTATGATAACCCTTGTTAGTTAAGTATCAAGCCGTACTCTTGCTTGGCCGTGATTGATTGGATGGAGTTTATTCCAGCTTAGTCTTATCCTGATCCTGTGCAAGACTGTGACAAGACATGATTATTGATGCTTATCTTAAAAATAACGATCAGGGAACCAATTCTGTTCAGGCGAAGGGTTACAATCCTGGTCCTTGTTTGGTTTAAGGGTTGTAACCTGGCTCCCGGAGCAGTTCTGTGTCCTCTCTTCGTTTATTGTCTTATTGCTCCCCATGCCATGCTCGTCATGTTTTATTTTACTTCAATAGCATGATTATTTATACTGGCCTTAACAATAACGATCGGGGGTCCAGTTCTGTTCAGGCGAAGGGTTACAACCCCGGTCCTTGTTTGGTTTAAGGGTTATAACCTGGCCTCCGGAGCAGTCCTGTGTCCTCTCTTCGTTTATTGACTTATTTCATCCTATGTTCTTGCTTACCAATAAGTAGTTGAGACGGATTTCTTTTCAGGTGAAGGGTTACAACCCCGGTCCTTGTTTGGTTTAAGGGTTGTGACCTGGATATTTGAATGGTTTCCTTATACTCAATTTATTGTTGTTATCTTTATTATTATCTGTTTCGTTTATAATCATCTTTAATTTTCAATTGTGGTATGCTGGTTTTAGTTCCTAAGTGAAGCCTCCTTGTGGCACTTGCTCTTTCTAGGGTCTGATCCAGCTGGTTTTGTGTGGCCAGATATCGGAGCAGCTCCAGAGGATCCACCTGTCTTCCAGCCAGATGGTGACCACCAGGCGTAATCCTGGCAACGAGTGGGTTTCTTTTGTTCTTCCACTTTATTGTAAAATTATTCTTTGAGGCGTTTAGTCGACGAGCACTTGTTAGCTCGGTTGCACCTTTATTTACTGTCTGCCTACGGGCTGTAACATGATTGACAAATCCTAGGGTTGATCATGTATGACCAGAACTCTTGCTAGTCTTGACATTTTGTACGACTAGCTTCATGATCATCCGAATATGTAATGTATGGGACGCCTTACTATTGTATATTTGGTGCTCTGACATCTTGTAACTGTTATTACTTGCTTGAGATTGAGACGATAGACTTGTTTATGACCATAGGAGACTGATGGCTTGTAGTTAAACCCTCATGTATCTAGACAGCCGTGACCGTATAGCGAGGTGGGTTGCACTTCAATATACGTAGCTGGCTATGTACGCCCCCGCTCTCCAGTATTCTGGTTCTGGGGCATGACAAGAAAGAATCAATTACGATTCCTACTATCACTTTTGACGATGTGCAGGATTCTATACATGTCATGATCAAGAAGTGAATTCGGAGTCTCAATAAGACAATGTCGAATTACCTCTATTAGTCGTTGTTGAGATACCTTAACAACGACAACGTAGCGGCACCCCATTCATGATAAGGTAATTATTCCTAAGGAACAAACACAACAACCTCAAGAACCGGTAATATTAAGATGGTCCACCAGAGAAAGGAAAAATATAATTTCGGATAATATTGTCATATCTCTCTAGGAACGTGAGGAAGACTGTGGATACTGGAAGATGATCTAATCAACTTTCGTCAGGCCATGAAAAGTTCCAGTTCTCAAAGTGAATTGATACAATAAATAAGGAGTATAAGTTCATGCAAGACAATAAAGTTTAAGAACTTGTCCCATTACCAAAAGATATGAAGGTCATTGGTTGTAAATGGATATTTAAAACCAAGAAGGATTTGAAGGGTAATGTGGAGAGATATAAAACACGTCTTGTAGCTAAAGGCTTTACTCAAAAGGAAGGGATTGATTTTAAAGAGACTTTCTCTTCGGTTTCTTTGAAAGACTCTTATAGAATAATCATGGCACTTGTTGCATATTTTGATCTTGAGTTACATCAAATGGATGTCAAAATGGTATTTTTTTAATGGTAACATTGACGAAACTATTTATATGGTGCAGCCAGAAAACTTTGTGTCGGGAGATCCAAAGAATATGGTTTGCAAATTGACAAAATCTATTTATGGACTCAAGCAAGCTTCTCGTCAGTGGTACTATAAATTTCACCAAGTTGTTACCCCGTTTGGTTTTGAGGTTAACGTTGTTGAAGATTGTGTGTATCACAAATTCAGTGGGAGTAAAATTATTTTTCTGGTTTTGTATGTTTATGACATACTGCTTGCCATAAATGATATAGGCATATTGCATGACACTAAGAAATTTCTATCAAATAATTTTGAGATGAAAGATCTTGGTGACGCCTCTTTTGTATTAGAAATTCAAATACACCGAGATCGTTCTCGAGGTATTCTTAGATTATCACAAAAGAGCTATATCGATAAAGTGCTTAAAAGATTTGGCATGCAGGAATGCAAACCAGGTGACACCCAGTCGCTAAAGGAGACAAGTTCAGTCTCAATCAGTGCCCTAAGAATAGCCTTGAAATTAAGAAAATACAATAGATTTTTTCCTTCATAATCAGTTGTATGGAGTCTAATGTATGCTCAAGTATGCACGCGTCAGGATATTGCGTACATATTAGGATGTTAGGCAGATATTTAAGCAAATATGGATGGATCATTGGTAGCAGCTATACTACTTAAGTAATTAATAGAGAACAAGAAATTATATGCTCTTTATAGGAGATCAGATAATTCTGGAGATCATAAGGTATTCCGACTACGATTTTGTTGGATACCAAACAGTAGGAGATCCACATCAGGTTATGCTGACTAATGGAGATATATTTTGGATGAGTGTCAAACATGCACTTATAATTTCTTCCACCATGGCAGCAAGGTTTATAACATGCTGTGGGGCATCTATTGAAGGAATATGGTTGCCAAATTTTGTCACAAAGGCTGCGCCTACAGTACGGTGTTGAAAGACCACTTAAATTATGTCGTGACAATAAATCAGCAGTAATATATTCCAATAACAATAGAAACTTATATAAGTCAAGGATATTGACATAAAGTTTCTAGTTGTGAAGGAAAGAATTCAGAATGGTTAAAGTGTCCATATAGCACATTATGACAAACTTCATTTTAGCGGATTCGCTCACAAAAGCATTATCACCCAGGGTCTTTCATGAGCATACTGCTCATATGGGTGTTATCTCAATCAAGTATATGGCAATATAGTGGGAGTTTGTATTTTATGTATTTGGGTGCTATTTGGTTTTGGACACATTTATGTATTAAAGTATTTTGGATATTTATTTGATCAGATATATGGAAATTCAGTTCATTCTGTTTTCATTATGTTAAAGTATTGATCTCATTAAAGTTAAGGAGGACCAGTTGGAAATAGACATGTATTGATCATATTGCGTATAATTTCCATGCTACGCATCCATGATTGATCTATATCGTTTAGCTATATTGGTATATGTGACCATTGATGGTTTAGTTACGCTATATGTGACGAAGCCCGCTTTGATCCTATGTTGATATGGTTAATGGACGAGATTGTCCGGATATACCCGAAGGATTAAGATAGCAATTTATGACACTACAAAAAAATACATTTTCAGCAACATAAGCAATATGTTGCGAAACGTTATATTTATGTCGTCAAAGGGTTTTTGCGATATATTTGGCTATGTCGCACATATGTCGCGGTAGCCTTGTCTGGGAAAGTCTTTGGCGACATGAAATCAACATGTCGCAGAATGTAGTACCTTTTGGCGACATAACATATTTCAGATTCTAAAAAATCCTTTGGCGACATGTGCCTTGTGTGTCGCGGAAAGGTCATACATTGGCAGCATGACACATGTCGCCAAAAGCCTAATTTATTTATTTTACTTATTATAGAAAAACTTTCTGCTACACAATTTGATGTCGCGAAAGCTAATGTAGCCAAATATAAATACACTTCTGGCTACACAATTTGATGTCGCAAAAGCTAATGTAGCCAAATATAAATGCGCTTTTTGCTGTACATTTTGATTTCACAAAAGCTAATTCATATTTTTTTATATTAATTTTTATTTTCGCTTATATTTTCCAAGATAAATTTAAAGAAATTGTTTTGAAAATAACTTTAAAACATTAAAAAATTATTCAAAGAACTTGAGAACAAAGAGCAATAAGTTACGTGAACAAAACATGAATCTAATATAATGTCTTTAAACATCTCTTTACAAAATAATCCATAATGCAATATTTTAACAACTTCAAGTGCCCATATAGTAAAAAAAAAGTATTTCACAAACGTACTGTATTCAAATTAGACAATTATAATGTAGACATAACACATGAATATTTGATTGACTTCCCAAAAAAATAGCCTAGCTACAATAGATCTCATGTTATGAATGCTTTCCCCCAAAATTAGCTTTTGTCAATGTGTCTATTTGATCCTGCAAACAAAACAAAAAAATGTAAGTAAAACAAAATATATATATACCAAAAGAAAGTAATTTTAACATGGATCACACATGTTTCTTTGCCAAAATTGCAGTTTTTAGCTTTTGTCAATGTGTCTCTACATGCTTCTTTGCCAAAATTTGGCTGATGTTGACAATTATACATACAATTCCTTGTAATATGCACCATGTTTCGACATGGATCACACAATACAGGTTTCATTAATGTAACTAAGTAGTCCAATTTGCGAAGCGTGGTGAAGGATCAAACAGGGATCACCATGCTTCAACACCCAAAAGTGGCTAGTTATATTGTTCTTTTGATGTATACAATATACTTTTGCATACTTATATTGATGTGTTCTATTTTTTTCAAAATAGAATAGTTTCTATAGCTGCTAACTAGAGTTGCCCTTATCAATAGAATAGTTTCTATAGCTGCCAAACATAGAAACATAGTTGCTCTCTGATTGGATTTTTTGTTAAATACAGGTTGGTAGTACTTGTCTATCATCTTTTACCGCATATGCATACTGTTTTCTGATTCCTTTCTGTAAATTGTAATTACAATGGAGGACAAAAGTTAGCAACTGTTCAGCAGGGGATGTCATAGTAATCTTGTTAACATGTACTTGGCTTCTTGTCCTTTTAATCATATCCTCAGATTTCTTAGAGTAGTTTAAAGCTCAATTATTTTTTGGCATCTTGTAAAGCTTGTTCAGATGTGTTGGGGCTGTTCGAAACAAATGCATCATGAAGAGTGTGTTAAAATTAAAAGTAGGGGGAAAAGAATAAGAAGGTCAAATCTAAGGTGAGAAGGTCTTGATCATTAGATAAACAGGTGCACATTTTACAAAATCTCAAATATATGTATATATTTAGTTATTTACAAAAAACATGGTACGCCTTTATCGATATTAGATTTTTTTTCAGGTGATAGTTGGCTCCACTTGTGACCAACTGAACATGGTATTTTTGAAGAATAGGGGAGTAGAAAGGCACTCAAGATAATACAGGTCTACATGCACGAGAGAGAGAGAGAGAGAGAGAGAGAGAGAGAGGGAGAGACATAAACCTAGTACCTGTCGCATTATGGGATCACTCAAGATATTCTGTATTTCTGGATCCTGCATGGCTTTTCCCTGCAGAAACAACCACGAAAATTAAGCAACAAACATGGAGAAGCCAAATGTTAGAACCAGGACATGCACAGGCCTTGAACTAACCTGTCTCTTCTTGAGATCCTCTGGACTTATCTCGCCCCTGTTGGTTTTATTGATCTGTTCAATGCATCTGCAAGGACCAAAACAAAACACATACTAGTTCATAAGTTCTTCGGAAGGGAAAAAAAAGTGCATTGCCCCACAAGAGTACCAAAAGCATTTACTTACCTCCGGACGCCATCTATCAGATCCTGGTTATTTGCGTCATGCTTTAAACCTTCCTGGTACGTTTCTAATGCTTTATCGTATTCTTTCATAAAGAACTGAACTGCTCCTTTCCTCGTGTAACCCTTGGAGAAAGTTGGGTCCAGCTCGATACACTTCTCTGCATCTTTCAGACCCTCCGGTAAAGCTCCCAGTTTTGTGTAGCATGCAGCCCTGTTGCTGTAAACCTGCAAAATCCAGTAAGAGCGACAACATAACAAAAAATAACAAGGCTGTCATCAATATTGGAAAAACAAAATCAATACTGAAAAGTAGCATAAGACTATACAAAGCATTAGAGCACTAAAATTCAAAGATCAAAAGGCAAATGCTACAATCTGCAGCTTCTTTATCAACAGAACGAGAGCAGAAGGTTAATCATCATCATCATCATCATCATCATCATCCAAGCCTTCTCCCATCAAATGGGGTCAGCTATAGAGCAATAGAGAGCTCCATAAAGGATTTGATGAAGTTCATATGACAGGCTGTCGACCAGACCTCAACCCCCTATGTTGTTGCAAAATTCCTAGTGAGGGTAGCCATGAACAAGAGGCATACCATAAAACATTGACGCAGCTAGTTGGTAGGTAGGTAGACCTTTTGGATATGCACTTTAAACTCATGTAACTAAGAAGCAAAATACAAGTTTGCAGGGACTAAACAAGTTCAGACAAAGAGATAACATGATATAATATTAAAAATTAAAATTTAATAAACCAAGGAGCGTAAGAAAGCCCCAACTACAACAAGGTTAAGAAAATTTATTTATTAAATTTCCCTAAAAGTGGGTCCTACTTGTAATTTCAAATTCTCACATAAAAGCTATCATTGCATGCTATTGCATGAACAAATTACCTCTTAATATGGCCACAATTGGAAGCTAAGCAGGACTGCCTCCATACTTTTACAGAATACTAATTATCCTCCATTTTGACTACTACTCGCACCTATATGACATCTGAGGAAGGTCTGGTTGAATCGTTGACAAAGGCCTTCTCAAGTTTAACTCTACATGGGAAGTAACCAAGATAATTTCATACATCTACGAACAATGAATGTGGCATTCTATGTTCGAGAATAAGCATTTATGGGCAGGCATACATTAACAAGGTTAACATGCAAATATTTGTATAAAATCCTATTTTACCTGAAAGCTAATTGTGGGCTCGCATTATTCAAGTCAATGATAGTACATATAAAGTTAAAGCACATAGTACATATAAAGTTTGCAAAAGGAATAAAAATTCCTACCCTCGGATCCTTTGGGTTCCTCTTTAGGGCTTCAGTATAATGCTTCACTGCTTCCGGATATTGTTGCTTCTTGAAAAAATCGTTGCCTACATTTAGAAGACAATTAATAAGTAAACTTTTATTGTCTCCACACTAGGGGGAAACCAAACGCGACAGCCTAATCTAATTAAAAGGTGTACAACCTACAATGTACTGTCAAGAAATAAACTCGTGAATATATGACAGTTGTGAGAAAAAGACTAACTCATCCATGTACATAAATTTAATTAGGCGAAGTAACGAGATGTCACTCTATCAAGGCATAGTTTTTAAATCCTCTTGAGGAAGAACAACCTTAGAAAAAAGGATTTAGATCACCCTTATACATAATTGAAACATAACCTATGAAGGGATACAAATAACTTGCCAAGCAAGAAAGTAGCCATAAGAAATTGCAACACAAACATAGTAACATACTATTTACAAACTCTTTCATAAAACCAGAAATGAGAAAATGATCCACTACAGATTTCCAGTTATAAGGCTAGCATGCTATATCAGCAAAATCTGGGTATACCAGATCATCTAAGCAGTAAGCAAGTAAGCAGAGATTAGTAGTAGAGGGAAGTCAGGAAAAAGCAAGAAACACTTCATTTATGATCCGGAAATACTTCTCTCTTTTATAATACTTCTCTCTTTTATAACACTTCTGTAGCATGTTTGAACTTCACACAATCAAACCCTCCTTGTGTCAACAAGGTATTTTATCATACTTCTCTCTTTTATAACTAGTATATAGGCATGTGCCTTGCACGTACTTTAAAATATTTGGAAAAAACAAGTAACAGTTTTCTTTTTCTTTTTTCCTTCTTTTATAGGTAATTACATAACTATCCATATTAAATTAATGAACAATTTTAATAAGTAAATATAGATGAGGGTATTTTGGAACAAAAACTTCCACGGTGAAGCCTACTTTTCTTATTATATAGTAGTATAGATTTTATTCGCAAAACTGACCAGAAAACCCCATCATTCAGTATCAACCAATATCAATTAGGTCTGTATTAGATCAGACATGGTAATGGCCAAAAACTATGACACTTGAATTATTTTTTGTGTGGGGTGGCGCAGACTAAAGAGACAGCAGAAGAGAGATTCATGATGAAGGAGGGAGGAAACTGGAGTGAAAATTTGGGGAATGGTCAAGGACAAGCAAAGAAAGAAGAAGTTAGAACGCGGGGTCAAGAAGACGAAGGAAGAAGAAAGTGTTTGGATTCTATTTGAGTTATTGGGATAACAAAGTGTTTTTATTTTTTTATGCTAAATCCCACACGTTAACATATAAAACCAATTTGCATAAAAGAACCCCAATATACCACTCTCCCGTATCGACAAAGACGTCGGATTTAGGTTGATATGTCGACGATTTTAAACAAAACAATACAAATGAATTAATTTGTTGATACATTCATTTACCAGTTAAAAGTAATACCTCGGACAACACGTTGGACATGTTGATATCTCAACACTGTAATAACAATTTCACTGTCATCTTGTACACCATTATTAGTACAATCTAATTATAAATACATTGTGAATCATATTATACTAAAAAATAAAACCTAATTGTCTAAAGGATAAGAGATGGAGTATCCTACATAAGCATTGTTATTTAGAAATTAAGAAGCATAGACTCAACCAAAAGCAACAAATCGCACAGAAGAGGCCTCTTCAAACAAAATAAGGTCCATATCAAATAAAATATTGGTAGTAGAGCCACTAATGTTTAAGATGCTTGCCAAAAAAGAACATGCTCTATGAAACTAAGAAAGATGAGGCTGAAGCCACCCTATGATACTAGAGTTTTCTTACCCGACTGGCACAAGTAGAATTGACTTTGTCCCATTCAGACAAAAGGACATGTTATTTCTTGAGATGGCACATAAAAAAGATATTTGCCAAAAGATAAGGTTCATAGCAGATAAAATATTGCCAGTAAAGCCATTAATGT
This sequence comes from Iris pallida, assembly GCA_029216955.1. Lineage (NCBI taxonomy): Eukaryota > Viridiplantae > Streptophyta > Magnoliopsida > Asparagales > Iridaceae > Iris > Iris pallida. The sequence continues at coordinate 11,369,593 of JANAVB010027397.1, read as the reverse complement.
TTAAGATGTTTGGCAAAAAAAAAAAAAAACATGCTCTATAAAACTAAGAAAGTTGAGGCTGAAGCCACCCTATGATACTAGATTTTACTTATCCGTCCGGCACAAGTAGAATTGACTCTCCAATTTAGACAAAAGGATATCTTATTTCTTGAGATGGCACACTAAAAATTAGTAAGATGTTTGCCAAAAGATAAGGTTTATATCAGATAAAATATTGGCAGTAGAGAGTCATTAATGTTTAAGATGTTTGCCAAAAAGGAACATTCTCTATGAAACTAAGAAAGTCGAGGATGAAGCCACCCTATGATACTAATATTCTTCTTAGCCGTCTAGAATTGACTTGTCCAAATTCAGACAAAAGGATATCTTATTTATTGAGATGGCACATAAAAAAGAAGAACATCACAAATCAAACTCGTACAAGGTTAACATAACATTATCTTGCATCTTAGAAATAAAGGTGACTTGAACCATTCCAGGTGTGACTATCAATTTTCCACAGTTCTGCAGAGTAACCCTAAATCACTCAATCACTCAACCATATCAATCTGTGTTTCGCAAATTCATTCCAAATGGTGGAACATTTCTATTCGAGAATGATGAACATAGCACTCTGATTTCCAAACCCAAGGCAATCAAAGTGATTCCTAGTTGCACACTCCTGATTATTTTGATTAGAAAAAAAGGGGCATGACTCGACACCATTAATGGAAGAACACCACATCGTGCCCCTTATTTGAAGCAATCAAGTGTACTCCGGTCTCGCTACACTTCAAAGAACATTAATCCTCTTCGCACACGTCGTTCCACCTAAGCGTTAAGAATAAGCCTTTACCCCCATCATTTTCCTCTACACGTACTAAAAGGCGTACAACATTCCTGTTCTGCTTGCCCACTCCATAATGTTCCACCATCTAGGTAGCCTTGGAATGCATAGAATTATCAACAGGCCAGATTGAACACACGCATACTTGAGTATCCTGGAAAATAATTTATTCCTAAGCTACATTAAGGCATAAGTAATTAGGTCAAGCAACTCTGAAAGATTAAATCAGGAAAACTTGTAATAGGTCAAAATTTACCAGTGAATACTCAATAGCATTACAAAGATATCCTTCTACAAACCAGTAAGCGGTCAACAAACCAGGAATAGATAGTCCGGTGGTATAAAAGTCGAATCCAGGAGTACTAAACCTACTCGCACAGAGTAAACAATAATATAAAACTAAGCAACATGACAATTACAATTAACTGCATTGTCTTTAGAATACCATGTATCGAGGAGCAACACCAACAATAAGCATGTTTATAAGCAACACTAGTAGGTGTATGGTTTTGTACCAATTATGATAGAGCATAGCTACAATTTAAGAGCCAAAAAAAATATGGACCAGATTTATGATCGGAGTTTCAAATCGTGGTTACATTTAGATAAGTAGATATAAATTTTGTTAAACGGTTTACGCTAAGCTCTTCAGAGTCAGAAATATATTTGCCATTTCAAGGTGCCTAAAGAAACCTGACAGGCTTCAAGGAAATGAGCACATCATACTCATATTTTGGCAATCAAAACAAGGCACATGTCTTTATATAAAAGTAAAACACCACAAGAAACGCATTTATACCATGAATCAAATTCCCCTACCTAGCATAACTCAGGTTATACTACATACTTCTTCTACATTTATCATAAAGATGGGCATCTATGCTATCTAAAACACGGAAGTTGCTTCGCACATGAAAGAAAATAATAATACCTGATTTTATCCAAATCCACCTGCCATACAGTACAGAATAATAGACTCCACCATATTTTTGGGATTGGCATAATTCATGTCGGGGATGTGTAATAAGTGGGACACGTGGTGCTATTTTGTTGTGGAATATAAGCAGGAAAAAACATTACATGCAAGTGTACAGAATATTCTGGGCAGTAATATCTGACTTACTTTAAAATTTGTGCTTGAACTGATAATGTTCACAAACAAATAGAAGAAAAAATAGCTTATGCTTGTCACATGCGCAAAATTAATAGTAACTAAACTTTTTATTAATTGCACAACCTAAAGTGCAGTAATAGACAACCCCCCATCTTACTTACTCTTTATTCCAATATGCATGGTACATTAGATATACAGGTTTATGTAACTGCAAATGTTTACTGCAGTCCAGTTTGGGACTGTTGCAAATCTGACACGAGATACACAGGAAGAGGAGCTTATGAGAGCGGTAGCCGACTTGTACTATGCACATTTCCTTAATTACTTAACTAAGTATCAGACATGTACACTCCAAAAATATAGTATCTTTAATGAATCTAAGGTTTATGACATGAATCGGACATGGACACTCCAATATTATGGTAAAGACAATGTTGTGACTTACATGATAAATATAGAAAATAAAAATTATAGAGATAATGATAAAAATTCATAACATCATAGTGGATCAAAAAACCAAACCCTAATTTCTCAACTAACATCTTATCCCAAATCAAACCCTAACAAAATCATATGAGAGATAGAAATTGAAACAAAATCAAACCCGAATTTGAAGCAGAGACAATCAAGTCCATACATAATACAATAAAAGTGAATAATAATCTCAACCCTCACAAAATTAAGCTACTAAAAATATTAGGGCAAGAAACTCACTGTAAATGGAGGAGGTAACCTCTCGTTCCAAGTTTACAACGGAGATGAGGAGGGAATCACTGATCGACGACGCACACGAAAGCGGTAGACGAGAGAGAGAAAGCGCGCGCGAGATGTCTGCGGCAAAGAGCGGGAGAGAGGGAGAGAGGGGATGCGGGTTCTTAGGTTTTTAAGTTGTGGGTAGTTTTGAGTTTTGGGTTTTTATTAGACATGTTTTTCTAATTTTATTTAGTAAAAAATTATATAAATGCTTTCCCGACAGAGTACATGTCGGCAAAGAAATAGTGCCTTTTTTGCGACATGTGCATGTCGCCATATCTAGTGGTTTTTTGGCGGCTCGAAAATTTGGCTTCCCTCCATAAAAATTTGTGTGGATTCCGCGACATGCTAAAATTCGTGTCGCCAAAACATATAAAAATTAGCTTTTGGGGACATAAAAGACCATATGTCGCTAAAGTGTGTTGCTAAAAATACAATTTCTTGTAGTGTGAGCTCACTAAGGTTAACACAATTATAAGGTTACATATGTGGCCCAGTGGGAGATTGTTAGAATTATTCAATAATTAAAGGGCCACACATGTAAAATTAATTGTGTTTAAGCTATCTAAATAATTAAGCCAAATTAAAGTGGTCTATTTGGAAATTGGCTTAAGGGTATAATTGTCATGGAATTAATGTGTAGATACCGGAGATAATTCTAATTTGATGATGGGCCAAATTAGAAATGTCAAAACGTATAAATATATGTGTTCATTAGGGTTATGGTCCCCAACTTATACGGCCACCAAAAAGAGAAGTTTTTTCTTTTTCTCTTCTGCATCCCCATCAACAGAAAGAGAGGGACAAAGGATTCGGATTCTTCTTTGTCATTAAGGGTCGTAACAAGTTGAAAGATCGAACCCCATAAAAGGACGACCGCTTCAAGATCTATTAAACCTAGCAATGGATTCAGGTACGCTTCCGCAATTTAATTTTGCTCTTCATCTCATGAATCGACATGGTACAATAAAATTCAAACAAATCTATACAATTTGTATATATAATATCATATTTGATAATTTTTTGCAATATCTATATAATAACAAAAATATATATTTGTTATCTATATATCTATGGATGATAACAAAATATTTATGGATGGTAAGAACATTTGGATGATAACAAAAATAGATAAATGATATGATACAAATAGATGAAAAGATATGATGCCCCAAATTAGATAAAAGAACAAATTTTATACAAATAGATAAAAGACATGATTGGATTATCTATTTTGCTATTATTCAAAATATGATACCAAAATTTGATAACGAATGTGATATTAACCACTATATTTTTTTTAAATAGATATTGAAATTATGGCAAATGGAGTGACGTAATTTTCACTTTGTTTCACTATTTTAGCATAAAAAATCGGCCAGTACTACCGGCTTCTCTCTCTTCCAAAATTTTCAAACTTGAAAATATATTAGGTCACATGAATTTTTCTGTTAAAAGAAAACTTATCTACAATAAAAAATCAATTGAGTAATAAAATAATATTAAAAAATACCATTTTTTTCCAAACGTAAATTAATGTAACTAAACCTTTACCTAGTGGAGTAATTGAATTTTGAAGTGTTAAGGATATAAAAAAAATATCGAATTTCTAAGAATTATAATTTTTTTTACCTCCAATTAGAATTTGGATTGAAAAGAAAACAAGCATATTATAAGTCTCTAATTAATTAGGAGGGACCCATCTCTAATTAAACTTAATTAGTAATTCATCTCTAATTAACTGGAAAAAAAAAACAGAAACCTCCTACAAAGACGGATATATCCTCTAAATAATGCTTATAGGGGTTTATATCTTATAGGGTTATTTACACTGACACCTCCTATATTTTGTGTTTATATTAAGCAGACTTTTATATTTTTTTTAAAAGTAGACTTGTCTTTATCTGTGTTTGGTGTCCGTTAGACGGGGGTTGTTTATTTCAGGTGGGTTAGCCTAAGTTTTCGCTGTGGCAACGTCTCAGACACGGTATCGAAGCGCAGGAGGGCGTATTCGATTCCCAACATCTGGTATCAGAGCTTTAGAGGTTCTGGCAACCATGTCTACGGAGCAGATGAACACTCGTATGATCACCCTCACAGAAGAAAACTGGACGATTTGGAAGCCAAGGATGGAGGATCTACTCTGGTGCAAGGACTTGTATGGTCCGTTGGAGGGCGACAACGCAAAGCCAACGGACAAAGCTGCTGAAGACTGGAAACGACTGGATCGAAAGACCGTTGGATTCATCCGCCAATGGTTGGATGATTCGGTGTTTCACCACGTGTCCATGGAGAGTTCAGCAAAAGCATTGTGGGAGAAGCTGCATTCGCTGTACGAAAGGAAGACGACTGGCAACAAGGCATTTCTTATTCACCAACTCGTCAAGTCAAAGTACACGGAGGGTGTCCCAGTGGCACAACATCTGAACGAGGTTCAGGGTATCATCAATCAGCTGTCTGCGATGAAGATGGTGATTGATGATGAGCTTCAGGCTCTACTGCTCTTGAGTTCTCTGTCGAAAATCTAGGAGACGTTGGTGGTGTCGGTGAGCAACTCCATGCCTGATGGAGTTGTCACGATGGAGGCAGTCAAAAGTAGCTTGTTGAATGAGGATGTCCGACGCAAGCAAGTGGAATCGTCGCAGGAGTCCGCTCTGATGACTTCCTACGGGAAGAAAAGACCCAATTCACAGGCAAGGACAGGGGGAGTTCTCAGAATCTTATGATTGTGGACCGCAACGAGGGCTGCTATCACTGTGGCGAAAGGGGTCATATCAAGAGGGACTGCATGAAACTCAAAGCTGAGAAGGCAAAATACAAGGACGATCAGGAGGATCTCACAACAATAGAAGATATCATCATTGCAGCAACCGACGCAGAGGAACCTTGTGGCATGTGTCATAACGACGACTGGGTTATGGACACGAGGGCGTCGTATCACGCCACTCCACATAGGAGGATCTTCACGTCATACCGCGACGGCAGGTTTAGACGTATGAAGATGGACGACAAAGGGACGGCTGCAGTTGTAGGCATCGGTAATGTGCACTTGACAACGGAGCTCGGTGAGAAGCTCGTTCTCAAGGGTGTGCAACATGTACCGAGTTTGTGCTACAACTTGGTTTCGGTAGGGAGGCTGGCAGATGATGGTTGTCGCAGTCTGTTTGGGGACAAAGATTGGATGCTTACGACGGGCTCCCAACAGCTGGCTCGGAAAGATTTGTGTTGTGGCATGTACAGGCTCAAGCCGCTGAGCTGTACAGGTAGGCCACAGACACCGGATGGAGGCTCGAGGGGTGCTCGACAGGAGGTGGATCGTCGAGAACTTGCTGAGGAGGGGCTTCTAGGTGCTTTGAGGATGCGGAAGATTCGGTTCGTCGAGACAAAGCGACGGATGGTGGTGAGTCAAAGATTGAGGGTCAGTTTGTCGGTCCCATGACAACTGGTCGATCTCTAGGTGGAGGTTACTCTACGGATTCGGTTTTGGCGACGGGTGGTTTGCCAAAGCTTCACGGAGCGACATCGGTTTCAGCAGTTCGAAGCCAGGAAGGAGATCAAGGTTTGCAACAAACTCAATCTGAGGCGGGAGCATCATCATTCACACAGTTCAGGGGAAGCTGTGGGTCATCGACGCCATACACAGTACGTGATGTTCTGCTCGAGGATGCATGTGTATGGGGGAGCTTCAAGTTCAGACACGAAGGTGGACAGGTTCAGAAGTTCGAATCTCAGGAGGACCGCACTGTCTGCTTAGTTGGGCCAGCCAAGGATGAAGAAGCTCGTCGGAACGTTACCACTTTTCAGTGGAAGACAGAAGTCGGGGACAGGCATCCAAGACTTGCAGTGAGGCTGATCGTTAGGGACTTTGGTTTTGATCATGTTATTGATATCGGCAGGATCCCAGTGGTGCAAGAGGTGCTACGCATGGCAGCTAGCGTCGACATGACGGTCGAGGAGCTGGAGACGAAGGAAGATGCAAAGCAGCTCGGGGGATCGAAGATCACTGGCATGGGAGAGCAGGAACTCTATCGCATGACGACATGCATGGAGTCATGTTGAGGAGCTATGGAATCAACACCCTCTCATCAGACTGGAGGGGGAGATTGTTGGAGTCCAATCTGAATTTGGTAATAGCATATTTATGGAGTCCAAATCTGATTAAATATTTGATTTAGTTTAATTTGGATGTACATAATTAGTGCTGGGCTATTTTAGATATAATAGAATTCTTATTTGAGGGTTTTCTATTTAAGAGATCCTATTATAATCTAAAATAGGATGTTGATGGGCTATTTTAGGTGTAGTAGGATTCTTATTTGAGGACTTACTATTTAAGAAATCCTATTATGACCTAAAATATGTCTTTCTCATCCTATATATATGGGGTGAGGGTGGAGGCACAATGCACAAACTAGAGATTTGAGGTGCTCGTCCACAGAAAATCTAAGAAAGTTTCGCACTTTGCTCTTAGGATTTCGCCATCCAAGACAGAAGGAAGAATAGATCTAATCGAGGGATCGTAAACTTCGGTTATGGAGATTGCTACGGGTTGGTGAGCGATTTCAATTGTAATCTCTTTTTTTTTTCTTGAGTGTGGTGAGGGGGTTGAACCTACTAGGACAAAGGGTTCAACAATAGTTTTTGTCAATCTTGTAATTTCATCTGAGTTATAGAGATTGGGATTTGTTCAGGTGACGTAGTCACCGCCATATACTTGTCTTTATCTGTGCTTGGTGTCCGTTAGACGGGGGTTGGTTATTTCAAGTGGGTTAGTCTAAGTTTTCGCTGCGGCAACGTCTCAGACACGGTATCGGAGCGCAGGAGGACGTATCCGATTTCCAACAGATTCGTGTATTTAACACAAAATATAGAAAGTGTCACTGTATTTATTTTTAAATTAGAGGGTCCGTATAATAAACATAAAACATAGAAAGTGTCAATGTAAATAATCCTATCTTGAATGATATGTAGTGGCCGTAGGAACTGTACTTAAATACGAAGAGTTAAGAGAACCCTACACCAAAAGAATTGGAGGGTAAGTAAAGGTGAGAGAGACCGCAGTCGAGTGCATTAGTACGTGCTTTGTTTGTCGGGTGAGCCTTGTCGGTGGTGGAGGTGGTGGTGATGATGGTGATTGCGTTGAAACCTTCATAATATTTGGGATCAGGATGGGTCAATTTTGTAAATGACATTTTTTTTTTCCTTCCTTTGATAGCTTAGTGTTGTTGGTTGCCAATATATAATATGTGGATGCAAAGGGTTTGATTAAGATGTGTTACACGCACGTGCAACATGCTTAATGATCCGACACAAGTTCTCTTATTGTGTTAATTCTGGTCAAATTGCTTTCGACCAAACCCTACAAACGATTAATAATAAGACTGGTGCTGTGTGTGTAGCTTGAAGTGACGGCATATAGCACTATGCATGCAACATTTGCATTATTACAAAAGACAACCGAAGTCATAATATATGATGATCATGGTTTAATTTAATATCATCACATGGAGGTGTGACAATCATGGTTGCTTGCATTAGAGGGGTTTGTTGGAATGGGGCATTCAATAGGGAAAGTAGCTTGCATATATCTATAGGCTTGTCATGCACTCTCCTTGTGTAGTTGTGTCCCTCGGAGCATCTCCAACCCTATTGTCTTGTTAAGTGTTGTAAGTCTTAGGTGGCTCTTATGTGGTATGAGCCACAAAACAATGTCTTGTTTATGTGGCAAAATTATATCTCAAAAGACAATGAGATAGAAAAACTCTCTCCAATGCAAAAGTATTCAGAAGACAATAAAAAGTATTTTTTCCAACTTCCAAGGCAACTTTTAAGACAACTACTCATCTTCTTTGTTTTTTCTAATATTTTTTATTCATAATTGATGTTATGGAAGAGAAGACATTGTCAAGTGCATTGTCTAGAGACTAGGAGCATCTCCAACCCTATTATGACTTTGGAAAAAAGTTGTTGCCACATAGGAATGACAAAATTTTATTCAAAAGTTCTTCTCCAATGCAATTGTCAAGTCAATTGTGAAGCTTATGTGGCAAAAATTAAAGAAGACATTGTGAAGTTGATTGTCTTGTTCTAGACAATGCACTTGACAATGTCTTCTCTTCCATGTCATCAATTATGAATAAAAAAATATTAGAAAAAAGAAAGAAGATGAGTAGTTGTCTTAAAAGTTGTCTTGGAAGTTGGAAATAATATTTTTTATTGTCTTCTCAATACTTTTGCATTGGAGAGAGTTTTTCTATCTCATTGTCTTTTGAGATATAATTTTGCCACATAAACAAGACATTGTCTTGTAGCTCATGCCACATAGGAGCCACCTAAGATTCACAACACTTAACAAGACAATAGGGTTGGAGATGCTCTAGAACAAGACAATCAACTTCACAATGTCTTTTTTAATTTTTGCCACATAAGTTTCACAATTGACTTGACAATTACATTGGAGAAGAACTTTTGAATAAAATTTTGTCATTCCTACGTGGCATTAACTTTTTTCGAAAGTTACAATAGGGTTGGAGATGCTCTTATGGATGAACCATAGGGAAAGTACCTTAGTTTAGTCAATTTTTTGGTCTAAAGAATTAAATAGGGTGCACCTTTTTTTTTTCTTCTTCTAAAGATTCTAGAATTTTTATAGTGTCGTCATTCGTTAGATAGGACGAGATATATTTGGTCTAGTGCTACGCAATCACCTTATAACCATGACAAATTTTTACGTCGACCGTACGGTCTTTGGGCCTAATTTGCTGAAGTTTAGAGAAAAATTAGGTTGGGCAAGCTTAGGCTTGTGAAATTAATATTAACCACGTCCGAAGCACAAGAAGAATAGCTAAGCTGCCCATCTCTTGCAATTCAAGCAATTGATGTTGAGATCTATGTATCTCGGTGAGAGCGTCCTCTTGCTCCTCCTAGCTCTTCCTTGTTCGGCCGAGCCATGTTTAGATGCCTCGCGATCTCCTCGGTCTCCTTTAGGGGTGGGCCTCTATGTGGCCTCGACGTCCCTCTCCTCTGTCTCCTTTAGGAGTGGACATTAGTTCGGTTCGAGTCAAACCAAATTGACTTTAAGAAAATCGATCCACAACTAAAATTAATTTTAAAATTTACCAAACTGAACCGACTGTTCATACTAATCTAATAGAACAGAATTGTATAAAACTTCGGTTCGGTTCAATTATATTGTCTGGGCTAGACTTCTCTTGATGGTATGTGCTTTTATGAAATATTTCTTTAAATTTCTTTTTTCCAAAACGACTATATTTACCAAAAAAATAAACTTAATCAACATGCAAATATTATCCTTTTTTTTTTTTATACAAGGAAGCCTATATTACCAAATTACAATAACGTAATTGTTAAAAATGTATAAAAATATTAATATACAAATTACAAAGACTCACATGATCACACTGATATCAAAAAATTGAAAATTCTGAAATAATAGTACACTCCATTCGCATTTGTCCACATGTGCATGATTCATGTAGGAATATGAGCCATATGGCTCATATCTCGTTTATCCATGATAGCGTAAATGGGATATGAGCTATATGGCTCATATTCCTACATGAGTCATGCACATGTGGAAAATAAGAATGGACTCTTACATCCTATGTGCACTAGTACACTCAATTCACATTGGTCCACATGTACATGACTCATGTAGGAATATGAGTCATATGGCTCATATCTCGTTTACCCTTAATGATATGTTACAAATATCAAAATTCTACAATTATTAGCATATAAATTACAGTTACATACATCATAATTAAGGAAGACTATTACAAAGACTTTGAATTTTTTTTAGTAGCACTTTCCATTATTGAGGATCACTTGAGCTTTTTTTCTTCCAACAATATTGAGTATTCCACTGTAGATTTATTCCAAGTTGCAACCTACAATATACAAAAGCTACTGAAGAAAAAGATGAAAAATATTTATAAGGCCCATATAGTTTTGTAAGCATCAATAAAGATGCAATATAGTATACATATTCACATTCTCAAGCCTAATTATCATCACCAACTTTCTTATGGTAAAATGTTAGTAACATTCTATATGAATTAATTCACATCGAAACCCTCCCAATGATCACAATCTGTTCTTGTCAGTAATTTGATCAAAATAGGAAATAAGTACATATGTTTCTATCAGTACAAGTAATTAGTTATCAAAATGAAACCCAATGATAAGAGATTCAAAATATGCGCGCCTATTAGTATAATCATACCCAATGATCAAAATATGAGTAAAGTGCAAGATCTGTTCTTATCAGTATATAATCAAATCCAAATAATGGATTGGTGATCCAGTCTGGGATAATAAAACTGTATGTAATTTCAACAACATCCAACCAAATAGATTAGGTCAAAATTGGGACCATAGATCCTGTACGTTTTCCATAGATCAAAGCTCCAAGTTTGATTGATCTACAAGTCAGATCACACATATTTTCCATAGATCACTCACACACCAGAAATGAAATTATAGGTCATATATTTGAAGTTATCTGTTGTTTCCACATCCAATCACATCCAACCAAACAGATTAGGCCAACATTGGTGATTCAGATCTCCAAGTGTGGTTGGTCTACAAGCCAGATCATGCATGCATGTTTTTTCATAAATCACTCACGCACTAGAAGTGAAATTATAGGTTAATGTCAATTGTCATAATTGACAACACCAAAAGTATTGAACATAAATACTAAGAATAAAAAAACAGATATTTGATACAATTATAGACTAAATGTGGAATACCTATTCTAAAATACTTGCAGTTGATGAATAACTATTCTAAACAAACACAGACATAGTTACTAAGTTACCTTGGATCGTGTCGAGATTGAGGGATTCAAATATATATATATATAAAATAAAAAAAAAATAAAAAATAAAAAAAAAATATATATATATATATATATATAGGGAGCGGATCGGGAGCCCCGCCCTTGGAGCCCCGCCGAAGCCCCCGCCCCCCTTGGCCATTGGATCGCGCGGGTGGGGGCGGGCCCCACGCGGGCCCCGCGCGATCCGATGGTGCAGGGGGGGGCGGGGCTTCGGCGGGGCTCCGCGGGCGGGTATCCCGATCCGTTTCCATATATATATATATATATATATATATATATATATATATATTTGAATCCCTCAATCTCGACACACACACACACAACACACACACACACACACACACACATATATATATATATATCTGGAAATTGCTGAGAAACCCAATTTCGGGGTGGACTTTTATGAAATGCTCACCCGCTGGATAAGTTTTATGAAATACCCAGAATTAAGTATTTTCACGTTAAATATTCCAAGATTTCCTTTTAGATGCCACCCGCTAGAAACTGCTATTTTATAATACCGAAACTACCCCTCCGCGCGAATTGGTCATCTATATGTATTTGAATTCAAAAAACTCAGATCTGGATTGCGATTTTCGTCTTCTTCTTCTTCACGGGAAATCTGAATTCCATTGCTCTCATATTCAGCAGAGATCGCAAAGATCGTTCGTAGTTCGGTGTGTTTTTCTTCAGTCGAACTCAGATCATCGCTCGTCATCATCATCACCATCATCATCATCTTCATCGTGGAGACATTTGAACTCAGATCTTCAATTGTGGAGAGAAGATCTTTCTTCTTCTTTTCCATAAGAATTATCATCGCTTTGAAAGAAGAACGAAACTCTTTATTCCTGAAAAAACTAAATTACACGTTTTAACACTGGAAATGACCATTCTCCGTCTTAATTAGGACGGAGAATGGCATTCTCCGTCTTAATTAGGACGGAGAATGCCATTCTCCGTTTTATTTAAGACGGAGAATGCCATTCTCCGTCCTAATTAACACGGAGAATGACATTCTCCGTTTTCGTCTTAATTAGGACCGAGAATGTCATTCTCCGTCTTAATTAGGACGGAGAATGGCATTCTCCGTTTTATTTAAGACGGAGAATGGCATTCTCCGTCCTAATTAACACGGAGAATGACATTCTCCGTGTTTCTAACACGGAGAATAGTCATTCTCCTGCGTTTTAACACTAGAATGACCATTCTCCGTGATAAATTACACGGAGAATGGCATTCTCCGTCCTAATTAAGACGGAGAATGGTCATTCTCCGTTTAATTTAGCACGGAGAATGGCCATTCTCCGTCTTAATTAGGACGGAGAATGCCATTCTCCGTTTTATTTAACACGGAGAATGACATTCTCCGTTTCATTTAACACGGAGAATGGCATTCTCCGTGTTTCTAACACGGAGAATGGTCATTCTCCTGCGTTTTAACACTGGAATGACCATTCTCCGTGTAAATTAAGACGGAGAATGTCATTCTCCGTCCTAATTAAGACGGAGAATGGTCATTCTCCGTGTAAATTAAGACGGAGAATGCCATTCTCCTGCATTTTATGGTTAGCTGAAACTTTGAAGGGCCATAACTTTTGACTGGGAGGTCGAAACGAGGTCCCGTTTGTCGCAAAATGAGCGTATCGTCGAGGAGACTGAAAGTAACAATTTTATCGTTAGACGGCCTTCCGCAATTTTAGATTCGCAAAAAAATGATGTTTGGACCTCCGTTTTAGCACTTTTGTCGTTCGTCCCGGTCTTTCCGAAATTTTTCGACGAGTTTTTGAAGATTTTTGAGGAGAAAACCTAGATTCGAAAGTGAGCAGCGTATGGAAGAAGATGGAGTATTGAAACGTTTTTTTAAGAGCAGTTTTGTGGGTGCTTCCAATAAATTAAAAGGAATGGCAAAAGGGTCATTTGGAACCCGCTTTGGATAAGTTTCTCTAATTCTGGGCACGCGATGAAATTTTTTTTAGCGGTGGGTTTTACATAAAACTTTTTTAGTTTTTGGGCATTTCATAAATCGCGGGGAATCGAACCCCGTGCCTCTCGCATGCAAAGCGAGTGCTCTACCATATGAGCTACACCCCGCGCTTATATATATATATATATATATATATATATATATATATATGTGTGTGTGTGTGTGTGTGTGTGTGTGTGTGTGTGTGTGTGATATATATATATATATATATATATATATATATATATATATATATATATATATATATATATATATATATATATATATATATGTGTGTGTGTGTGTGTGTGTGTGTGTCCCTAAGGCATTAGTCTAGTTGTAGTGTGGAAGGCCGCCAGAGCATAGGTCTCGGATTCGAATCCTCCCCCAGACGACTGGGAAGCTTTGGGCCACGACTCGGCTTGGAGAAAGAACATCTCAAAAAAAAAAATTATATATATATATATATATATATATATATATATATATATATATATATATATATATATATATATATATGGAAGCGGATCAAAAGTCCCCCTTAGAAAACCCCCTAAAAAATTCCCTCACTCTAATCCGTAATTTAATGTTAATATTAATGTTAATATTAATATTAATGTTAATATTAACATTAAATTCTAAAATTAACATTAAACTTAACATTAAAATTAATATTAACATTAACGTTAATATTAACATTAACATTAAAATTAATATAAAAAAATTAAAAAAAATTAATATTAACATTAACATTAATATTAACATTAATATTACGAATTAGAGTGAGGGGGGTTTTTAGGAGGTTTTCTAAGGGGGGCTTATATATATATATATATATATATATATATATATATATATATATATATATATATATATATATGGTAATTTTATTTAAACAATCCAAACAATTACAGCCTGCACCCCTTAAATCAAGGGTCCACCTTCCTCGCCAACATACAAGATATATCAAACTTTATATTATGTATAATTCCTATAATTGATGTAGCAAGACCCTCAAAAATATGTCTATTGCGCTCCCTCCATATATATCAGACTGCAGACGCAAGTCTGGCTCTAACCTCTTTAAACCATAGCAAGTCTTTGTTTCCTGCTTGTGTAATCATCTCCATGGTTCCTGCAATGTCCCTTGCCGCACGCTGTGAAATATGTAACTTGATTAACTGGTTATGCCTAATATGCCACGAGAATTTGCACTCAAAAAATAGATGCCCCAAGTTCTCTTGGTGTCTTTGGCACAGAATGCAACCCGTACCTCCAGTTTGCACACCCAACCTCTCTAAACATTATATATATATATATACACACACACACGCAGATAAACCCTCCAAATCAGACTGCTGATTTTGTATTATGGAACCATCCTATGTTTCATATGTTGGATTGAAATTTAGTTATTCAGATTAAAAGGTGTAGATCCCACCATCTTTTAAGTCGTCTAATCTCAATCATTCAATTCCAATCCAATGTGTATAACATAGGTTTGTTTTATAATACAAAACCAGCCGGTTTGTTCTAGAGCACCTCTCTCTCTCTCTCTCTCTCTCTCTCTCTCTCTCTCTCTATATATATATATATATATATATATATATATATATTGGTGGGAGTAAAATGATAATTGTACAGTTTGATTTTCGTTCAGAATTCAAATTCGAATCGAAATCCAAAATTTGGTAGGTTTAAAGTCGAATTCCGATCTAAGGTCAACTTGCTTGTGGATTTAGCTTGCTCTTTAGGTTTTGATTTGGGTTATGGTTTATTCTTTGTTTCACGAGGAGAGTCTTGATGACATCTTTAGATTCTACTTTTACCATGTACAAAGTAATCAAATATAATTACTGGATAAAAAGCTAAACGACTCTTCCTTTACGGCTAGTATTCCCCCTCCACCATTGTCTCCTCATTTGAGTATCAATTGTATGAACCCAGTTGAAGTAATGCAAAAAATAAAATAAAATAAAATGGTACTGTTCTCATCTTTGAAGTTTTAAATTACTTAGCTTGTAAGGCTAGAATTTTTGCTTGATAACCCTTAATTATAAAGATACTAGTCATAACCCGTGCCCATAGGACATGGTTCATTTAAGGTATTCTCCCTCAAAATCTTGGACCCCCAATTTTAAACGAACAATAATAATTTTGAGGCCCCCATCAAAATATTAAATCCCAACCACTGCTGGATGTGAATTTTCTTTGGATTCCCCATAAAATTCCACTCTCAATAATGCTCATCCACAACCATTATGATGCCCCCATCAAAATATTAAATCCCAACCATCAAAATATTAAATCCCCATCTTTGGATTTCCCATAAAACCCCACTCCCAATAATGCTCTTCCCCATAAAACCCCACTCCCAATAATGCTCTTCCCCATAAAATCCCACAACCGTTGATTCACCAAGATTAAATCCCAACCACTCTTTATCTTGACACAGTCAGCCCTAGGATTCAAAAACTTTTGTGTTTTGTATAATAGATATGTAAAACCTTCTAAAGTTTGCTTTGAAAGGTTTCCGTACATCTTGATAAGATGAGAATAGTGCATTCATTTTCTTATGCTAACTCAGTATTGTAAGAATTGGTTAGAATGCTTCTTGTGGCGTTAAGGACCCAACCAAGGGACGGAATCAGAAATTCAAGTTAGGGTTAAGTATAGATTTACTCATAGAAAAAAAATTCAAAAAAATATGTATAAGAATTTTTTTTGGGGGTGGCTGGAGCCCACTCCAGCCCACAGAGTTGGTACGCCCTTGGGCCCAACGAATATAGGGGACTACACACTTAAAGTCAAATTTTTTTTTTGTTAGAAACTGTTAAAAAAATTGATAGGGTGCAACATCTCTATTTTATTCTCTAACACAACACCCAATTTCTTTTTCTTTTTCCTCCCTCCTCCAACCCTACTATTGTAGTAGATACTCGAAAGTGAGATTTTATGACCCCGATTAGATGAAGTTGTGAACTTATTATAGGGTTTTGAAATGACAAAAATTGACATATTCCTATTGTGAACGACGCAAAACTGTCAATTTTTTTGTTGTGTTAATATAGAGATAGGATTATCTAGGGTTGTCAAAATTTTGACAGTCATATACATATCCTGGATTGTCTACATTTTGGTAGTTATTTGTCGTCCAAAATGGGATTGTTTCGATTCTAAAGCTTCGAAAGTCCATTTGGAGTTTGAAACTTCCCAAAAAAAGTCCCAAATAAAACTATCTAGTGAGAAACTATGGACCTTATTTAATTTATGTAAGCCCAAACTTTTAGAGGGCATATAATTTTTTTATAGTGTAAGTTCTCTATAATTATGGACCTTATTTAAAATTAAATATGGGCCTTGATTTTTTGGGCCAAAAATTAAATTGATGGATCGAATCTATAACTTAGAAGGCACAAATTTTTTTTAGAAGCTACGGAAAAGATTAGAACAGAGAATACTTTTAGGGTTTGTTTTGGTAGAAAGCGACTCTAGCTACCAAGTTGGCCGTTGAGTTATTAAAACAGAAAAAAAAAATTTAGGTTCTTTTTTTTTAGAGAGAGAGACCTGTGGCTGCCAGAGTTTTATTTCTTTAAAAGAACTAATGGTTAAACTCTCCGAAGGTGAGACTTTGATTAATTATATATATATATATATATATATATATATATATATATATATATATATATATATATATATATATTGTTGTTGATTGTCTTATTTGTGGTTAACTTATAATTTAGGGTTATTTAGTTAGAGGGTCTCATGTAATATTTATTATTAGTGTTTAGGTCTCTATATTGTCCAATATAGGATTTGGGTCTCATACTAACTGTTGGGTTGGACTTACCGTCCAAAATATGTTAGCAATTTTTAACAATTAAAATTTACATGACACAGTTAACTTTCGTTTGTTCTCCATGTCAATGGCACTTAAAACATTTGCAATCCGACGGCTTGGAAATAACTAGCCGTTGGAGCATGGGCCTTGGAACTTGGCTGCTATAAAACTCCATCTACATCACCATTTTATATCCACAATTTCTTCAAAAATCTTCTCCTACTGTTGCTACTGTTATCAACAAATACAAACACCAAAAAATAAAGAAGACCGTAAATAGCAACATCATCAAAAGATCTTCTCTGGACAAAAATGGTAACCTCATCCAAGGGTCTTCAACACCTATCATCTATAGACATCAATATTAAACATGCATAAGAATTTACTAAAGAAAAACCATACAACCATTCTAAATAAACACCAAACAAAATATTTCAGAACAACCAAAAGATAATATTGATAGATAAGTTCCATAGTCAGTAAGTAATATCTAAAGCATCCTATAGATCTAAAACAACCAAAAGTTCAAAATTTGTATCTTAAACATTTGATATGTAGGAACGAAATAGTAAAGCGCAATACTCTAGAGGGGGGGTGAATAGAGTTGGCAGCAGAATAATGCTAATTAAAAATTGTTAGCAGCAAGATCACAGAATAATAATCACAACTAAATAATGTAAAGGCAGAGATAAGAAAGCAAACGCAAAGACAGCGATGTATACTGGTTTTCCTCTGTTGAGGACTAGTCCAGTCGGTAGAACTCTTGCTACCAGTTGAATCCACTATTTGCAAAACCGCAAGTTTTCTTACGAAGTCCTTGCAACTTCTACAACACGAGCTTTGATACGAAGAACTCGTCCAACTTCAATTGTGAAGAGGTATTCTTCTATCAAGCCTTCTGATTACAATCACTCAGAAACTTCTAGACCGTACCACACTGGCAAATCGACTAGAGGATTGTAACTGGCTTGGGATCTGAAAATTAAAGCTCGAGAAAAACTCTTTGGAAGACTGAAAGCTTTAAGTAGAGAGAAGATTGAAAGTGAATGAGTGAGTTAAAATGATCGAAATCCTTCTCTATTTATAGGAGTTCCAAAGACATAATTCTGGCAGAATTCGAACAGAATTCGGGCAGAACTCGATGAGCAAATCTCGGTCAAATCCGCAACTGCAGGAGGACCAAGTTCCAAGGAATTCAAAAATCAAAACGGCCACTAACCGAACTCTGGCTGAACTCTGGCCGAACTCTGGCTGAGTTCTGTCAGGGTTTGGTTAGAGTTTTTCAGAATAGATTTTGGAAAATTTTGAAAACCTTTTTGGAGCTTTTGTAAATACGAATGTTTTTCAAAACTAAGGACATTTTAAAAACATTTTGAAATTATTTTGGAATAGCCTATTTGTCAGTACGACTCGGTGTACAATGTATTTCTAGACTCAATAAAATAAAAGATTACATTACTGAAAGAAATACAGACTCGAACAAGCAAACAATGCTTCGGTCTTGAACTGAGTAGATAGTCGTTCTTGATCATGTCCAAGAGTCCGAGATATCCTGACTAGCTCCATATATCGAGACAGAGTTTGATCAATTATTAAAATCAGTTTGACCATATGACCAATGGGCCAACAATCTCCTCCATTTTGATAATTGACAAACTGTGAATGATATAACATCTTTTGAGATAAGATACCACAAATTTTTTTTTTCAATATTTTTCAATCCCTGTATTATTCTCAAAACAAAATGTTAGATCATATTTCTCCCCCGTTGTCACTTAGCAAAATAATTGCAAAAAATAGGCTCCCCCGCAATTAATGCATAAGCTACAACAGTGAAGAAACACAAAAAAATAATATCTCATGCAGTGAGAATATACAAGACATAACATAAAAGTATTTCACAGGCAGTTTATAATATAGAAGCAGATAAAGATGCTTATAAAGAATAAATAAACTGATATAAAAGATAAACTACGCATCCCATAAAAATAAAATGATGTTCAAGAGACATCAAGAAATATCCAGTACAAAAACTGATAATAAAAGCTAAAAAGAAAGAAACTTGGAATGTCGGAGCATTTCCAAGTGTACAGTAGACAATAACTAAGTCTCAAAATCAGCTAATATATCATCATCACATCTCCTCCTCCTCCTCATCATCATCAGCATGACCGGCATGTCCAGAAGGACCAGCTCCAGAAATACCAGCGCCAGAAGGGTGTGGAGTAGCACCAGAACTGCGATACCAATCATAAGCGTTACCGGGCTGAAAGTAGGCATGAACAGCCTCATCCTCACAGCGGTAACCAGAAAAGGCTGGATCTCTAGGAATAGAACCGGCAGAATGTCTAGTCTGAGCAAATCGGAGATCAGCTAGAGAATTTGCTATCGCCTGATAACGAGTGACATCGCGGAACTCATGTTCGCGGGCCATATCCGTCATCGAGACGTGCAAATCAGAAAGATGCTGGTGTATGCCATCAAAGGTCATGGCATACTGCTGAGTAGGTAGAGGAGGTGGAGCAGTAGGAGAAGCAGCAGCAGTCATACTACGACGAGATAGCTTAAGAAACTTGGGCTCAGGGTCTTGAGTACAAGTTGACAGATCAATATCAAAACGCTGGAAGATGCGTGGGAGAATCATCAAATAAGAGAGATTTCTATCTCTTGCACGACAACGTCCCATCATCTGGATAATAGTCTTAGGGGCAGAAAAAGGAATCCCCTTAAGAATATGATACATAGCAGACAGCTCAAGTGATGTGACATCATCCTTTGAAGTAGACTTCGGAAGGAGAGTGGAGTAGATGATGCGATGCAATTCATAACTAAACAAGTTCAAGTTATTTGCCTTGAACTTTCCAGAGGGAACTCGATCAGGGGCACAGAGTTCAGCTTTGAAACTAGCAAGTGTCGTACCGTCGGGGAAATCAAATTCAGTGATATCATCAAGCGGTGCACCTTCGTTAGAAATACCAAAGATTTTCGCTAAGAGGACATCATTGAACTCGATATCTAGTCCGCCAACACGAGTACTTACGTCAAACGTGTTTAGTACGATATTGCAATAGAAAAGTCTAATGGCATTAGTAGCTACCGGGAAACAAAGTTTAACAAAGTATTGTAACCCTAATGCCTCAAAATAAGGGCGGTGTTCTGGAAACACAGTCCATTTGATAGGAGCGCCTGTGCATATGGATCTCATAGAAAAGTCTTCATACCACAGAAGGGCTTGATCTAGGGTTTGAAAATAAAACCCATCGAACGTGCCATCGCTCGATTGAACTGGCGAAAAGAGGGAATCCATGTGTGGATGTGAAGATGATCCTTCCTCACTAGGATTGGTCGTCTTCTTCCTCTTGAAGGGGTTGAATCCCTTAGGCGGCATTGTGCAAATAAAGTAAATATGCACGAATTTGAAAGGAGAAGAAATACGGAGTTATACCTCCCGAGATTCAAGTATGCTGTAGAGGACAACGATCTCCGCACGAATTCAAATTTGGATGGATTTTACCACGTAGATTGGAAGAAACGAAGTGGTGAAGAACTAGGGTTTGGAGAGCTTCGCGCGGCTGCTGTTGCTGTGGAAGAGTTTTTAGAAGCAATGAAGAAGAAGAGGCTCTCGGGTTCTGGTTATATAACCAGATATCACTAACCGAACTCGGGCCGAATTCGGTCCGAACTCTGGCCGAATTTGCCTAGGGGTTCTGTTAGTTGGTTTGGGCCACTTTTTTTTTCATTGACTCATTTCAAAAATTTAATTCAAAGATTAGTAATTTTAACCTTCAATTAATATAATTAATAGTATTTTATAAATTAAATTTTGTTACATAGCGACCGTCTCAGATTAGCTGTAGGAGTACTGTCCCAGCTGGCGGAGGTTCACTGGGGAACTCTTAAGTACCGCTTCGCTTCAACCGTAGTTGTGGTGACAGACAGACTCTTTATTGGCTTGTCTCTAACACAGTTTTTGCGTATTGAAATATAATCATAAAACAAAATTAATTAACATTATTGACGTCCAAAATTTCTAATTCTCGACGTAAATAATTGAAACGATCTTCTGCTAGAGGTTTTGTGAAGATGTCAGCTAATTGATTCTCAGTGTCTATGTATACAAGGTCAATATCTCCATTCTGATAATAATCTCTAAGAAAATGATGTCGAATCTCGATATGCTTAGTACGAGAGTGACATACTGGATTCTTAGTCAAATTAATTGTGCTCGTGTTGTCACAGAAAATGGGAATGTGTGTGAAAAATAAATCATAGTCTTCTAAGGTTTGTTTCATCTACAAAATCTGAGCACAACAACGTCCTGCGGCGATATACTCAGCCTCTGTTGTTGATAGGGCTACAAAATTTTGCTTTTTACTAAACCATGAGACTAAAGCCTTGCCTAAGAAATGACATGTGTCGCTGGTACTTTTTCTATCAACTTTGCATCCAGCAAAATCTGCATCTGAGTAACCAATAAGGTCAAAGGACTTGGTTTTGTGATACCATAAGCCAACAGAAGAAGTGCCCTTAAGGTATCGAAAGATACGCTTAACTGCGCACAGATGTGATTCCTTTGGATTAGCTTGAAAACGTGCACACAGGCAAACATAAACATAATATCTGGACGACTAGCAGTTAAATAAAGTAAACTATCGATCATACCTCGATACTTACGTGTGTCGACAGGCTTGCCTTGTTCATCAATATCAAGCTTTGTTGAAGTTGCCATCGGAGTGCCAATAGGTTTGACATTGTCCAGATCAAACTTCTTTAGCAAATCTTTTGTGTACTTGACTTGATTTATGAATGTCCCATTGTCAGTTTGTTTGATTTGCAGTCCGAGAAAGAATTTCAGCTCTCCCATCATGCTCATCTCAAACTCATTCTGCATACACTTAGAGAATTCTTGACAAAGAGATTCATCAGTAGATCCAAATATAATATCATCAACATAGACTTGTATTAAGAGAAGCTTGCCATTAAAAGACTTAATAAAAAATGTAGTGTCAACCTTACCATTTAAAAAACCGTTGTCAAGTAGGAAAGAGCTTAGATGATCATACCAAGCACGAGGGGCTTGTTTTAAACCGTACAAAGCTTTCTTCAACTTGAAAACATGATCAGGGTTTTTAAAATCTGTGAAACCTGGAGGTTGTGCTACAAAAACTTCTTCTTTTATAAAACTATTTAAAAATGCACTCTTGACATCCATTTGAAATAATTTGAAATTATGAAAACATGCAAATGCACATAACATGCGAATTGATTCTAATCTCGCAACTGGGGCATAAGTCTCATCGTAGTCGATACCTTCTTCCTGATTGTATCCTTGAGCTACGTGTCGAGCCTTGTTACGAGTCACTAAACCATTCTCATTAAGTTTATTTCGGAATACCCAACGGGTGCCAATGACCGGATGATCAATAGGCTTGGGAACAAGTTTCTAAACTTGATTCCGTTCAAATTGGTTTAATTCCTCTTGCATAGCATCTATCCAAAAATGATCACTACATGCTTCATCAATGGTTTTGGGTTCTAGCTGTGAAATAAATGCAACACTAGAAACAATATCTCTACTGGATGTACGAGTACTTACACCTTTGGTAATATCACCAATTACCAAATCTTTTGGATGATCAGCCGTAAATTTCAATCTTTTCGGCAGACTCCGAAGGTAGCTGCTTCCGGGTTCTTCTCTTGGAGAATCAGCTGGTGTTGAGCTTGGTACAGTTAGATATTCGTCATTGTCATCGATAGTCATTTGATTCAATTCATCAAAGGTGACGTTGATTGATTCTTCGATGATCATAGTTCGTTTGTTGAAGACTCTGTATCCTTTGCTCTTGGCCGCATAACTTAAAAATATACCTTTATCGGCCTTTTCGTCAAACTTTCCCAAATTATCTATTGTATTAAGAATAAAGCATTTACAACCAAATATTCTAAAATATGAAGCTGATAGAATTCTATCAAACCATAACTCAAATGGAGTCTTCTTCGATTTGGGTCGAATTAGAACTCTATTGAGAACAAAACAAGCTGTATTGACAGCTTCAGCCCAGAAATATTTGGGTAGACTAAACTGGTTTAACATTACTCTGGCCATTTTGGATAGAGTTCTGTTCTTACGTTCCACAACTCTATTTTGTTGTGGAGTCCTAGGGCAGGAGAACTCGTGTACAAAACCGTGTGTGTCACAAAATTGCTCAAACTCTGTATTCTCGAATTCGCTACCATGATCGCTTCTAATACGAGTGGTCATGTAACCTTTTTCATTCTGTACTTTCTTGCAAAAGGCGACAAATTCGGATAATGCATCATTCTTGCGTGTCAAAAAGTATACCCACGTGTATCTAGAGTAATCATCTACAATTACAAAAGCATATAACTTACCTCCGAGGCTAGCAACTCTGCTAGGACCAAATAAGTCCATATGTAGCAATTGTAGAGGTCTAGTAGTACATACTATGTTTACTGACTTGAATGTGGATATGGTAGCTTTGTTCTTTTCACATTGGCTGCATACCGAATCCTTCTTGAAAGTTATGTCCGGTAAAACCGCGTACTAGCTTCTTCGTGGATAATCTTGAGATTGTGTCCATATTTGCGTGACCGAGTCTCATATGCCACAGATGACTCTCATCACTTTTAGCCATTAAGCATCTACCTGAAATGTTAGTTTCTTCCAACAAATAGAAAACATATATGTTGTCTTCCCTGATACCTTCAAAGATAGTACTACCAGTTGAGCTATCAACTATAGTACATTTGTCTTTGCCAAAGTTGATGCCATAACCATGATCAGCTAAATGACTTATGCTGAGTAGATTATGTTTCAACTCGGTAACCAGACAGACATCTTTAATCACAGGATAGGGAGACTTACCAACATCACCGATACCAATGATATACCCTTTCAAATTGTTACCGAAGGAGACATAACCTTCCTTCTTCTTCTTCGACAGTGTTGTAAATAATATAGCATCAACGGTCATATGCCGTGAACAACCGCTGTTGAGGATCCATTTGCTTTTAGCATGTGAAAGGTGTTCCACCTACAAAATAATTTGTAGATGAAACTTTTGGTACCCGTTTCTTGTAGGGTCCTGAAATATTAGCTTTTGGTATCCATGCATAAATATTTAAATCAACAAGCTTTCTAATTCTACATACAGGAGAAATATGACCAGTGTGGCCACAATAATGACATTGTGCATGTTGAGTGTTGAAAGCTGAGTAGTGTGCATGGTTGGTAGGTTTAGGTTTTCTAGTATAGAAGAAAGCATACCTATAATCCTGTTTGGGCTTAACATTTTGGGGTAAAGGTTTGATATGGTTAGGTCTGACAGTGTTTGGTTTGGGAATGTTCCGATTATTCGGTAAGTGACACGTATTAGGGTAGGAAGCAGCAGTCTCAGGCTATTTTCCTAACCTAATTTCCAATCTTTTGGAAGTGTCATACAACTTAGTATAGTCAGAAGTGAGTGCTTCCATTCTGACTTGTGCACATTGAAGACTTTTCTTCTCTTTAGAAAGTTCTTCTTTCAGTTGGTCAATAACCTTGTCTTTTTCTTCAGATGACTTGGTAGTCTCGTGTAATAAGAGCTTGACTGATGAAAGCTCACCAGACTCACTAACATTATTTCTAACCTCAGCTAGTTGGTCGATAAGTCTTCATATTTCACCTTTGTACTCTTTGAGTACCTTTTTAGAGGTCTGATATTTGCTACGCAGTTTCCTGTAATCACTTATCAGTTCACTGAAGGCATCTCCTAATTGCTCAAAGGTGAAGTCATCATATGTATCAACTACAGGTTCAGAGAGTACCTGATCGGATGCCATAAAGCATACATTTGCAGCGTCTTTTGATTGATCATCTTCTGAGTCGCTGGCTTCACTTTTATGCCATATGTTGGTGTTGGCATACTTCTGTGATGTTGATCTCTTCAGGTTCCCTTTCTCATACCTGTTGCTCTTTTTGCTTGATGATGAGTTTGTAGGACAATCCTTCTTCATGTGTCCTTTCTTCTTGCAGCCATAGCAGACAGCATCATCTTGATACCAGTTGTTGCTGCTATTATTTTCTTTGACTTTCTTCTCATATCTCATGAATCTTTTGAATTTTCTTACTAGGAGTGCTTGATCTTCAGCATCAAATTCACTGCTGTCTGAATCACCTTCAGCAGCTTTTCTGTGCTGAGCCTTGAAAGCGATAGTCTTCTCCTTTGGTGCAGGCTCTTTAAAATCTTGTAGCTCCAGTTCATGAGTGAGTAGCTTACCCATGAGTACTTCGAGGGACATAGTTGTGAGGTCGTTCCCTTCAATGATTGCAGTAGCCTTTGGAATCCAGTTCTTGGTAAGTGCTCGCAGGAGTTTGCGAATCTTTTCATGGTTACTGTAATCTTTGCCTAGGGAGGACAAAGAATTTATAATATCAAAGAATCTCTCGAACATCTGAGTAACTGTTTCGTTGGGCTTCATCTTGAATACCTCATACTCTTGAGTAAGTCTGCTGACCTTTGATTCTTTGACTTGAGTCGTGCCTTCATGTGTGACTTCAAGAAGCTTCCACACTTCATTAGCAGTTGTGCAGATAGACACCCTGTTAAATTCAGTTCTGTCTAAAGCACAAAATAAAGCGTTAATAGCACGTGCGTCAAGACTGGCCTTTTTCTTTTCTTCCTCTGTATATCTGTTATGGGGTTTTTTAATTAAAACTCCATCAACATTTATACGAGGTGGCTTTTGATAGCCATCAATAACAATAGACCATAAATCAAAGTCAAGAGATTTCAAGAAGAAACTCATCCGTGTTTTCCAATAGGTATAATTTGTACCATCAAACAGTGGAGGTCTGTTTGTGGCCTGGCCTTCACTTGTAAATTTCACAGTTGCCATGTGTTGTGCTGTGATCTATATAACAATTAATTAAATGAATAAATAATTATAATGTTACCTTGCTTTATCTGTAACACCTGCTCTGATACCAATTGTAGGAACGAAATCGTAAAGCGCAATACTCTAGAGGGGCGGTGAATAGAGTTGGCAGCAGAATAATGCTAATTAAAAATTGTTAGCAGCAAGATCACAGAATAATAATCACAAGTAAATAATGTAAAGGCAGAGATAAGAAAGCAAACGCAAAGACAGCGATGTATACTGGTTTCCCTCTGTTGAGGACTAGTCCAGTCGGTCGAACTCTTGCTACCAGTTGAATTCACTATTTGTAAAACCGTAAGTTTTCTTACGAAGTCCTTGCAACTTCTACAACGCGAGCTTTGATACGAAGAACTCGTCCAACTTCAATTGTGAAGAGGTATTCTTCTATCAAGCCTTCTGATTACAATCACTCAGAAATTTCTAGACCGTACCGCACTGGCAAATCGACTAGAGGATTGTAACTGGCTTGGGATCTGAAAATTAAAGCTCGAGAAAATCTTTTTGGAAGACTGAAAGCTTTAAGTAGAGAGAAGATTGAAAGTGAATGAGTGAGTTAAAATGATCGAAATCCTTCTCTATTTATAGGAGTTCAAAGACAGAATTCTGGCAGAATTCGGGCAAATTCGGGCAGAACTCATGAGCAAATCTCGGTCAAATTCGCAACTGCAGAGGACCAAGTTCCAAGAATTCAAAAATCAAAACGGCCACTAACCGAACTCTGGCCGAGTTCTGTCAGGGTTTGGTTAGGGTTTTTCAGAATAGATTTTGGGAATTTTGAAAACCTTTTTGGAGCTTTTGTAAATACGAATGTTTTTCAAAAATAAGACATTTTAAAAACATTTTAAAATCATTTTGGAATAGCCTATTTGCCAGTACGAATCGATGTACAATATATTTCTAGACTCAATAAAAAAAAGATTATATTGCTCAAAGAATACAGACTCGAACAAGCAAACAATGCTTCGGTCTTGAACTGAGTAGATAGCCGTTCTTGATCATGTCCAAGAGTCCGAATATCCTGACTAGCTCCATATATCGAGACAGAGTTTGATCAATTATTAAAATCAGTTTGACCATATGACCAATGGGCCAAGATACACATTGCAAAGTAACCAAAACAACCTAAAAAATTATCACCATGGAGTTGATGTGATGGAAGTTTGGGCTCTCATAACCGAACCACCACATCTGGTTCTGGGTCCATTCCTTTTCCTTTGCATAGGCATGGTTGAGCTATGTTCTCACCATGTGAAACTTTGAGTGTTTGGGGTAAATTGAGTTACATGAGATACTTGAGTAACTTGATGCACTTGAGAGGATTGAGAAGGCTGTTGGCTGGCTTGGTCTACTCATATTGCTTATGGGTGTATACATACCCATACCAAAAATATGACCTCTATTATCTATTACTAGTAGGCTTTCTTCACCAGCTTTTCTTTTTCTTGGCCTACCACCTTTTCCCCTTCCTTGTCCACCTGGCTATCTTCTTGTACCTCTCCAACACTAGATGAACCACCACCTATGAGCCTCCTCACATGTGGTCCAGTATAAGTAGTGGGACCCGTGATTTAAGTCAAAACATACAAATAGGGTCACTACATTGAAAGTTTTAAGCATTCCTAAAATACAACAAACACAATTAGGATTAGTACTAGCTTACCTTGTTCTGCAATAGCCTGTGGGGCACCCTTACATGTACTTCTATAATGTCCATACTGGTGACACTTTCCACATATCCTCCGATCTTTTAGAACACCATTGATTTCATCTCTATCCCTTCTTCTTTGTGTCCTAGGCCTTCCAGCTGGCCTTACTAGCCTTGGTGCTCTCACAACATAAGGTGACTATTATGATATCACAAAATATGTTAAGTTGAGGTGTTAAATAAATTACAACCACAAAAGAATCGGGAAACACTTGTTATATAGTACATCTTCCCACAATGTATCATGGTTAATTGGTCTGATGTAGTCAGCATAGACAAGTTTATATTTCTCAACATGATGATATAGATCCACATACCTAAATATTATAACAAAACATTATTATGAAGAACTTGTGAGAAAATTTGAAATATAAAACAATATGAAACTGAAGAAGTAGAGTACATTACCTGCCCCAGTCCCTCTCTCTGTTATGAACCACTACACACATTGCAACACTGCAATTATTTGCCACACACAACAGCTACATGTATGTTTTCTCATGTCCACATTCCATGACATGTTTTTGTTGTCTATGATGGTGCACAACCAGTCAGTAGATGGCTACCTGTATACAAATGAGTGTCATCTTTCAAAATGCTTAATGCCCTAGGAACTATTACATCATTCCACATGTTACCTTGAATTTTCCTATCATAAAATAATCTCATCGCCATAAGGTGATATTTTTCAATAAACTTACAAACAGGCAACACCCTAAGATTTAGAATCCAAGCATTGAAAGCTTCACTGAAATTGTTTGTAATGTGTTCACACTTTGAAGAAGTGTCGAAGTGTGACCTTGCTCAATAGCTACTTACATCTTCTCTTTCCATCCACTCTTTAGCATCAGCCTTGTTTTTCTCTAGCTTATCCATCCATCTTTTTAGGTTGGCCTCTGTATACGACTTTGCTGCTGACCAAGTAATCTCTCCAAGTTAGCTCCTGGATGATACCTTTTGAAGTTCTTGTACATATGCCTAAAACAGAATCTATGGAAATGATTCACATCCCTAAAAACATCACTCACAGCTTCAATTAGACCCTTCTGTCTGTCTGATATAATGGTCAAAGCCCTTGGATGTTACATTAAGTGAGGTGCGACAAGCATTAAAAAATTTGTCCATGTCTACCTACATTCATTCTTACAAATATAAATAGCAATTGGAAACAACCCATTGTTTCCATCTAGAGACATAATAGACAAACAAACCCCACCATATTTACCCTTAAGAAAACACCATCTAGCCCTAGAATGGGTCTGCAACCCTTCACAAACCCTTCTAAACTCTGATAATATGCAAGACACAAATGGGTAAACTCCTCATGCAGGATCTCTAGCAAGTAGCAACAGAGGCTATACTACCAGGGTTCGTTCTCAATATATTCAAGCACAATGCAGGAGTCATCTCATAGCTTTCTTCAAAAGTACCCATCACCTTGTCTAAACAAATATGTCTAGCATTCCAAGCAGTCTAATAGGAGATCTTGACCTTGTGCTTTGCAAGGATCTCCTTTCTAAAGCATCCGGTTTGTAGTTTAGGTGAGTCTTAAATGTCTCTAGCATAACCCTTGCAACCCATCTAGCATTGGCTAAGGGGTGGTTCAAACAATGCATACTTTCACAAGTATGGACAAAAAATCCTTCTTACACCTAAATGTTTGTTTGTCAGGAAGCATAGAACAATACACTCTCCACTTATAGTTGGGATCTTTGCATAGCTCTAAATTTTTTTGTTCTTCTCTTGCCTTACATCAAAATTCTGATGTATGGCCAGATATCTGATGTAGTCTCTGCATTTCTCCATAGGCCACTCTTGATTGAGGTACAAATTGTCAACAATATGTGGTTGATCTTCACCTTCTTTTTCTTCTTGATCAAATTGGTTCGAAGTATCATCACAGAACTTCTTGAACTCAGCTGAATCTCCAAGAGCTTTTCTCACAATCTCTGAGATGTCATCGCTCTTCATCTGCATCAATTGGAGCATGTTCTTCTTCTTCCTCAGATGCAACATTTGAGTGGTAACCTTCTTCATCTTCAATTCCACTGATGTACTCTGGATTGTTAGTCTCAAATAGGTTGTAAGAGTTGAATGGATTGCAAGAGTTGAATGGGTTCTGAGAGGTTTAATGGACTATAAGTGGTTGATGGCTTGTGTCCCTTACTCTTAGCAGCATATCAGAAATATCCTTCATCTGCTTTAGAGTCGAACTTTCCCAAGTTATCCTTGGTGTTCAGGATAAAACAACGACAACCAAAAACTTTAAAATAAGAAATGTTTGGAATCCTTCCAAACCAAAGTTCATATGGTGTTTTCTTCGAGATAGGTCGAACTAACACCCTATTTAAACATGACAGGCTGTGCTAACAGCTTGCTCCAAAAATACTTAGAAAGATTATGCTGATTCAGCATGACTCTAGCCATTTCGCTTAGAGTACGGTTCTTCCGCTCCACAACACCATTCTGTTGGGAGTTCTAGGACAAGAAAATTCGTGTAATATCCACTATCATCACAAAACTTTTTGAAATCAGAATTTACAATTCGCCACCATGATCACTTCGGATACGAGTAATCATGAAGCCTTTTTCGTTTTGTACCTTTTTGTAAAATATCTAAAATTCAAAAATACATCACTTTTGTTTGATAAAAAATAAACCCAAGTAAAGCGAGAGAAATCATCAACAATAACAAAAGCGTAGAGCTTACCGCCAGACTAGCGACTCTACTAGGACCAAATAAATCATATGAATCAACTGCAAAGGTCTAGAAGTACTTACAGCGTTGATGGATTTAAATGTAGACCTATGTGTTCTGTTTTTCACAGTCAGCACATACCATATCTCTCTTGAATGAAATCTCGGGGAGTCCTTTTACCAACTTCTTAGTGCTTAGTCGTGAGATATTGTCCATATTTGCATGTCCTAGTCTCATGTGCCATAGCCAGCTTTCATCTAGATTAGCTACTAGGCATCTTCCTGCATTATTAGTACTCTCCAAAAAGAAAACATAAATATGTTTTCTCTAATCCCTTTATATACTGGATCACCAGATGACGTATCATATATGGTACATTTGTCTTTTACAAAATTGATACCATAACCATTATCAGCCAAATGACTTATGCTTAGAAGGTTATGTTTCAATTATGTGACTGGATAAACATCCTTTATTACTAGATAAGAGATATACCGACAGTGCCATTACCAATAATATCACCTCTCAAATTATTTTCGAAGGAGACGTATCCTTCTTTCTTCATCGATAGCGTGGCGAACAAGGATGCATCACCAGTCATGTGCCGCGAACATCCGCTATCGAGGATCCACTTGCTTTTAGCATGAGAGGGTTGAGGGTCCACCTACAAAATAAGTAGATGAATCTTTTAGTACCCATTTACTGAAGGGTCCATTATGATTAGTTTTAGGTCTCCAGAATAAAGTGCGATTGTCAACAAGTTTTCTTGCTAAACAATACTATGATATGTGTCCATGTGTACCACAATATGTGCAAGTTAGTTTAGAACCAGTGGTGGTTGAAACTGTGTTGACATGCTTATTTGGTTTCTTAGAAAACCTATAAGTGAAAGAATGGTGATGGTCGTGTTTCTTCCGTGCTTTCTGATTTTTAGTCCTCTTTGATGTATGCCTAGCATTAGGACTAAACTTAGGCGTGTCATAGGTATTGCCTGTTTGCCTAACTTGATTTCTAACTTTTAAGAAATCGTAACAGACTCTTCATATCTAGCAGTCATATCTGAGAGTCTTTGTTCTGTGACTAAGTGCTTCTTCTTCTCTATGTCATATAACTCTTGTATTTTGACATAGTCTCTTTCTTTCTTATCAACCTTGAGGATAGCCTCATGATAGTCTACCTTGAGTTTGGCTATCTCTTCCGTATTACCGGTAGTAGACGTCTCTTAAAATCTTCAATAAAATTGGACAGTCTAGCTATCTCGGTTTGTATGCCTTAATCTCTTTTCGAGATTGCTTATACTTGTCAAGCACAGTTCTGTGATCTTCAAGTAATTCACTAAAGACATTTTCTAATTCATTGAAAGTAAAATCATCATATAGGGTTTGAGGATACCTTATCAAATGCCATAAGACAGACATTGGCATTTTCGTAGGGTCTTCTTCTTTCTCTGTATCACTGGCATCACTTTCATGCCAGATGCTTGTGTTCGCATACTTTCGACTGGTTGTTACTTTTCTGCTTGATCTTAATCTGTCACGTTGACTGCTTTTCTTTGAAGTTGGGCAGTCCTTCTTCATGCCCCGACTTCTTGCATCAAAAGCATATGGTTTCATCTTCATTGCTTTCTTGGATATCTCTCTTCCTTCTGTTTGATTTCTCAAACTTTAGAAATTTCTGAAGTTCTTCACTAGTAGGGCTTGTTCATCACCACTTGATGATTCTTCATCAGAATTATTGCATGTTGATTTTCTGGCTTGAGCTTTGAAGGTAATAGATTTTTCTTTTGGAGTTGCTTCTTCAAACTCTTGCAGATCAAGCTCATGGGTCATGAGCATGCCCATCAGTGTTTCCAGAGACATGTTGGTGAGATGTTTCCTTCAATGATTGTTGTTGCCTTCGGGTTCCAGTTCTTGGTTAGAGCCTGTAGCACTTTTGATCTTCTATGATTGTTGTAATCCTTACCAAGAGATTGCAAAGGACTAGTAATATCAAGGAAACGTGTGAACATCTGTGTAATTGACTCACCGGGTTTCATCTTAAAAGATTCATATTCCTGTGTTAGTCTACTGATTTTGGATTCCTTCACTTGGGAAGTACCTTCATGAGTTACCTCGAGAAGTTTCAAATCTCGTGAGACGTTTTACAGGTTGAAACTCTGTTGAATTCCATTTTGTCAATTGCATATAATAGTAAATTGATGGCACGAGCATCTAGACTAGCCTTAGCTTTTTCAGCCTCTGTATATTTGTCATGAGGCTTGTCTACAAGCTGGCCGTAACCACTGTGGGTGCCGGTTTCTTATAACCGTCAATAACTATAGACCAAAGATCAAAGTCAAGAGACTTTAAGAAGAAAGTCATCCTGTTTTCCAGTAGGTATAGTTTGTACCATCAAATAGTGGGGGTCTATTTGTGGATTGCTCTTCACCGTTGAATATTGATTTCACGGCTGCCATATATATACTCTCTGAGGTTTGTTATATTATAATAACCTGCTCTGATACCAATTTTAGGATCGTTGAGCACCTCTAGAGGAGGGTGAATAGAGTGAGTGCGAGTGCAGCGAAAAATAATTACCAATTTAAAAATTTAAATTGTGGTAGTAAATAAGAGACAGTAAATATAAAGCAAGAGATGGAGAGATCAAACTCAGTGACACAGCGATGTATACTGGTATCCCTCTGAGAGTACTAATCCAGTCTCGAGTACTCTTGTTCGATGTTAATCCACTAAGGCACAAGCTAATTGAGAGCTTCAGTCTCTTACAACACCGTGCTTGGTAACAAGTGCACGACCAACTTCACAACACCGTGCTTGGTGACGAGCGCACGACCGGCTCCACAACAAAGATAATTGCTGTACTTTGAACAACCTCTTTACAACTCTTGAACACCAAAAGACTCTAGATCAAAGTAGATATTACTGGCTTTTGGCTAAGAGAAGTATATGTGTGATTTGGAAGCTTTTGATCGGGTGAAAACACTTATTGAATAAAGAAGAGAAGATGAAGAATGAATGAGTGATTTGAAATGGAAAACTCTCTCATATTTATAGGTTTTCTGAGACCGAACTCGGGCAGAGTTCTGCAGAGTTCTGATGCAAAGATTTTGTATATGTACGTTGTATACAGATTTGGAGGCAACGGATATTTGAATTCAAACAGACCGAACTCGGCAGAGTTCGGACCGAACTCGGGCCGAACTCGGTTTGAGTTCTGTCTAGGAAAATTTTGAAATATTTGTCAAATTCTGTTGCAATAATGATTTTGAACTTTTGGTAAAAAATGGAATGGGAATAGGTAGGCTTTTTAGAAATATGGACTGGAATTAACCTAAGCCAGTATTACCTAGTCGATCTTACAATTTAAATCCTAGACTCAATAAAGATAAAAATACATAATAAATTATAAAATGACTCGGACTGGATTCCAATGAAAGTAATATTCAGATTGATGTATGTGCTTGATGATGCAGTAGTACGACGCTTGTGTGATATTGATTTCACACGTCCTGAAATGATTAGCAGCAGTGTGTATTTTGTGTATTGACTTAAGTCCATGTCGATTATTAACATCGGGTGTGACCATGTAATGGGCCAACAGAGAGGTCACTTGGCGACATCTTGTTTCAATGGGTCTAATCAGAACGTTAGACAACTATTGCTAGTTTTAAAGAAGCACCAAATTTGAATGTCGACTGAATTTTATGATGAATCCTGTCCAAATCTTTATGTACATGCATATTTACAATATTACTCAAATATAGTAATCAAAAGCATGAGCATGAATTTTAATTTGTTAAAATTGAACATTATCAACATAACAAAATTCATGTAACAGTCTATTGAAAATATGCAGATGAACATAGACATTAACAAGAAGAAATAACTCCAAAATATCTTCATAAAAGAAGTCGACAAAATTAATGAATATGCAAATGTCGACCAAATTAATGAGTTAGCAGATTACATACTTGAAATTATCAATAACATGAAATCTGTAGACTTCAATACATCATCAAAATTTTAAAGTTTTTGAACGTCCACTTTACATCAATAAAGGAAAGTTCAATGTATAAACTTGTCCCAAAAAGAACAAAAGTAGCAATCCACAAACATGGTCCTTTTATGCTCTTTGATTATATGTCCGTAATAGACATTCACATAGGAAATTGCAAAACTATACAACTATTATCACATGGGCCAAGAAAAACTACGAACTCTATAATTTAATCGAGTTTCTGGAACATTATTTATTAAGATTACTAATAAAATGGCATGTTATACACATAAATTCACTCCATATGACAAGAGCTAAGAACATTTGCCATCTCTAACGAATATTAACTTCAACTTAGATTCCGAACTTCTAGATAGTAAAAGCAACTTTCTTTCATATATATATATATATATATATATATATATATATATATATATATATATATATATATATATATATATATGAAAGAAAGTTGCTTTTACTATCTAGAAGTTTGGAATCTAATATATATATATATAATATATATATATATATATAATATAATGTGCTTGTGATCACCAGATTAAAACCACGAAGGTTCTGGTCATCCAATATTTGAACAAAATATGTATGGTTCATGAGACTATATGAATTCACCAAATATGGTTCTGTCCAAATATGGTTCTGTCCATAATCCGAATATGGTTCTGTCCATAATATGGTTCTGTCCATAATCCGAATATGGTTCTGTCCATAATCTGAACAAAATTATATATATAATGGTAACAAAATATTCAACAAATATGGTTCTGTCCATAATTAAACCTAATAATAAGGGAGTAGTAACGATGAACTATATGAATTCACCTTCTGAAGACAGTAAGATGAACGGAACATATTAAAAAAAAATCGAAGCCTAACAAAATATGATTTTTCTTCTGGTGGGTCATAAAAAAACTCTGATCGAAAAATCCAAACCCTAATTAAATCAGATCGAACAATCTAGGGTTTTTGAATAACAATAAATAAAAAATTGGATTATAAACTTCGACCTCATAAATCAAACAGGAGGCTCTGATACCACTTGTTAGAAATTTATTGTACCCTGTCGATTCATGATGAAGAACATAATAAAAATTGTGGAAGCGTACCTGAATCCATTGCTAGGCTTGATGGATCTTGAAGCGGTCGTCCTTTTATGGGGTTCGATCTTCCAACTTGCTACGACCCTTAATGACAAAGAAGAATCCGAATACTTTGTCCTCCTCTTTCTGTTGATGGGGATGCAGACGAGAAAAAGAGAAAACCTCTCTTTTGGTGGCCGTATAAGTTGGGGACCATAACCCTAATGAATACATATATTTATATGTTTTGATATTTCTAATTTGGCCCCTCATCAAATTAGATTTATCTTCGGTATCTACACATTATTTTCGTGACAATTATATCCTTAAGCCAATTACCAAATAGACCACTTTAATTTGGCTTAATTATTTAGATAGCCCAACACAATTAATTTTACATGTGTGGCCCATATTATTGAATAATTCCAACAATCTATAGTTATTCCTACTGAGACGTTCTAGTGGCCGGAGTCGAAGACTACGAGTGAGGGCGCCACTTTAGAATTTGAGGAATAACTATAGATTGTTGGAACTATTGAGTGAGGGCGCCTACAGGCCGGAGTCGAAGACTAGGAGTAAGGACGCCACTTTAGAATTCCAACAATCTATAGTCATACAATTTACATTGTATCGAACTACGATACTAATTTGATCGAGTGGAGGACCCGAATAGGCTTAACTAAAATGGATGCTTCTTTAACTCCGACCATTTGTTGGAAACGAAACACAGAAACCTTCCCCAAAACTAAGAAGATTGCGAGAAAATTGAACAAAAGCACAGAAAATTGAACTGTCAAAATCACACAAGAGCCAAAATGCAAACACAACAATTTTTGACGTGAAAATTCTTACGAAAAAACCGCGAGACGGTGGAAGTCTAACCATGAAAGCCTCCACTGGTAGAATAAGAAGATATAGACTCCTTACAAAAATTTTACCAATCCAAACTGATCACAGCAACTACTTGAACGAAAATAGATTACAGACTCTGTAAAACCCATCAATTAGAATTTAATAATAAATGGGTTTTACAATATTTAAGTTGTCTGCCATTAATTTAGAATTGATAGAATTATTATTATTATTATCATTTATTATTATTATTATTATTATTATGTCGGAAAACATGGACAACTAATTTTAGTTTTATAAGATTAATTAAGTATTGGTTATAATTATTAGATTATTGATTGAAATAGCTAACTTAAGTTGAGCCCATAGCTTCTAACCCATTAACTCAAACGCTTGACCCGAACCCATTAACCCAAAACCCTTTAACCTAAACCCATCTACCCGTTCAAAACCCACTCCCCCTAGTCATCCGACTATCCCGACTCCTCACCCCCACTCCCGGATCTCCAACATCTCTTTCTCCGTACAAACATAGAGGAAGTCTCCAGAACCTTTTCTCAGAAACTCTCCCCATTCCTTCACAAACCTCTTCCATCTCCACCTACACTCCTCCTCTCCCAAATTCGACCACACCATGACGCTCCCTGCAATACCCCGCCCGATTCAATACATCTCTTGAGGCATTTTCGGCGCCTCGACCGAGCGCGCCGCTTGCCCCGCGACCGTCGGCCCTTCCCTCGCGACCGCCGCCCTTCCTTGCGGCCGCCGTCTCCCATGCGCCAGCACTGCCAGCCCGTCGTGTCCCCCGTGCGCCAGCACGGCAAGCCCGCCGCCTCCCGCACGCCAGCGCGGCCAGCCGCCGAGTCCCCCGCAATCTAGCGCGGCCAACCCGCCCGTGTGCTCCCACGCGGCGCCGATCCCGCCCGCGCGATCGTGCGCTCGCGCCAACCCGCTCGCGTGCCCTTGCGCGCGTGATCCCCGTTGTTCCGTACCTTGTGTGACTCCGAGGCCGAAGCCACCCTTCGGTTCTCCTGCATCGAATTTCCGATAAGTTCCCTAAACTTGCTGTGTATCATTTCCATTTGAGAAACCTTATGTATGTCCGACCAAAATGACAGAATAAACATCTGTCAGATTGGGATATCTAGTTTAGAAACCAGAACCCAATTTTAGTAATAACTATACTGTTGTATTTTAAGAAACTGGGTATCAAAACCAATTGCTTCTTGGCAGCATAGGAATTAGCATGTTAGCATGGTAGATTGCTATTATTATATAGAAAATCTTAGTATTATACTATTGTAATGAATATTAGTTTTATTAACTCCATCAAGTAGGCTACAGCCCCAATGATAATTTTATGGTTTACTTACTATTATTAAAATAAAAAGGGTATTTTGAATATAAGTAAATATAAACAAAATATTAGTTTTATGTATTTAAGTAAAAACTCGTTTATTATTTATTTAAGATAAATATAGTAAATTCTCACGTTATATAATAAATAGTTTTATTTAAAAGATCGTTTTATTCACTAGTTGCTAATTACGAGTATTACGTTAAAAGTATTAAAAGAGTATTTTTGATAAATTATTTTCATAAGTCACAAATAAATATTAATTTGTCGCGATCTTATTATTAATTAAATTAATGATAATTCCATTTAAGGCAATAATAAGTTTATTATTAAAAACATATTTTTTTTCTTATATTTCTCACTAAGAGTTTTCCTAAAATATATTTAAGCAATTGCCTATTTATAATTATTAGTGAATTTAGAGTCTAAATGATTATTGTATTATTAATAAGTTAATTAATTAGAATTATAACAAACCTTAGATTGGCAACTGAGACATATTTCACTAATGTAGGGTTCAGTTCCGGACTTTAGCTTGAGTATTTTTCCTGTCGTCACCTACAACAACAGAAAACCAAGACAAGTTCATATTGTTCATATTCGTGTTTTAATTGATAATTAAATGCATTGCATCATTAGGACTATATACTGTATTGACACTTGACTCACAGGTTCCTCTCGGATCCAAATTGATTGCTTGACTGACTTATTTACTCGGAGATTAGAGAGTAGTGTAGCGTCTGTGACCAAAGCCATGTTACTAATATTGACTCGCGCTAACCCCTATTGCACAGGGGGTTGAGCCGTACCGTATGCTAGCATTAGGCCCAATGCTAGTATACATATCGATCTACCAGCCGGTCACAGATTGCTACACGCTCAAATCACTATTGAATCATTGTAGATTGTATCATTGTGCTCTTAAGATTTTATTGCTTCATTGATTCTTTATTATTATTTAGAAACTATAATAATGCTTTAAAACTGCTGCTCGCGCATTTATTATTTATTAGAATACTGGATA
Organism: Iris pallida; assembly: GCA_029216955.1. Taxonomy (NCBI): domain Eukaryota; kingdom Viridiplantae; phylum Streptophyta; class Magnoliopsida; order Asparagales; family Iridaceae; genus Iris; species Iris pallida. The sequence goes on along the minus strand of JANAVB010027397.1, from coordinate 11,330,555 downwards.
TGGATGTATATTCTTGCTCCTCTCCTGACGGAAGACCAACATTTTTATGTGACTATGAAGATGGGAGGTGCTACTACGGACCCGATCTGAGTTCTGAGGAGATAGTTGAACTCGATCAGGGAGCCCAGATTTCTAGCCGTACTTGTTGTTTAGTTTCTTTTATTTTAAAGTTGTAATAAAGGACAAGTTGTAATAATTCAAATATTTTCTCTGCGTGTGTGAATGTTTCCAGATAGACATCTAGTTCTAATTTAAATGTTTTAAAAAAAAGTTTTTAAATTTCGTATTTTAGAATGTTGTGCTTGAGTACTTACTATTGATTGATACACTTACTGTCGCCGTCTCACAACGGTGCAGGCTGGACATGGTCCGACTGGACCTAGAATCTTGGGATCGGGTCGTGTTCGAAGAACAAGAGATAACAAGAATAATTTAAAACATCAACTCGGGTTCAGTCCGACAAAATCGAACTCAGATCGACGATAGCCTGACCGAACTTAGACCAAATTCGGTAAGCCAATGCCAGATAGTTTTGTTTAGATACGACCGAGTTCGGCCCGAACTCAGTTTGGACCGAATCGGACTGAAATCGATCGGTCTGGTCTTCATAGAACTCCGTCTTCAATTTTTCGAACTTCTCTAACACATAGATGACATTCATCGCTCTTCGAAATATTCTCCACATATGTCAAAAACCCACCCAACTCCAACACCATCAAAACCATGGTGATCAGTTGATTCAGTTTCGTCCTAATAATGTTGTTTTTGGGCTGCTGGGGCTTAATTCAAACAAATTGGCTTTGTTGCGAGCGATGAGAAAGTATAGCTAGTCTTGGAAATATCCCTGCCACAAGCCGTTGGTTGGTGTTAACGTACGTAGCTCACCCCTCACGAGTGTTCTAGATATTCTTCAAGTTGCATTCTCGTCCTGAACTAGTTCCAAGCCATTCTCCTCCACCAGATTTATAACACCCATTCTAATCAGAAAGTCCCTGGAAAAAAAAAAATTCTTAGTAGTGACCTTTCCACCTAACAGAAGACTGTGATTGCAGCTTTTAAGCTTTAAGCCTTCGGTTGGTGTCGAGTGATATGTCGGATTTCCAACACAAAATCTTATAGAATTTCACCAGACGTGAGTCTTGTCGGGCTTATTAACTTAGAAGGAAAAAAACACATCCAATAATTAAATATCAAATCAAGGTCGATAGTACCAATACTGATACCAATTCATGACAACTAACATCTCAATCTTCTGTTATGTAAATAATCACCGAGTACAAAATGGAGCGAGAAAATACAAGTTAAAATAGCAGACACTACTAGTTGGGCACTGGAAGTGAAAATCAAGGCTAACTTAGCTTCACATACATGGAATTATTACCAGCTGGGTGACTCCTATGATTGATGATGACGATGATGATATGCTAATACTCTTACTAACTACAAATAGAGAAAAGGAAGGATCAAATGGATGGTTTGGATCAAATGAGCTTCTTCACCAATGTTTGTGTTTGTTTTCGTTTGATTCATGAGGAAGTAGCAATGCAGGTGGGCTCCCAGATGAAGAGGGGCTTCCTGAGCTGGCTGCACCTCCTCATGTCGCGGAGCAGCTCCTCCCTGTTCCTCCTCTTGGACGTGAAGAGCAACTTGTTGTCGAAACTCGGCTGGCTCCCGTCGGCCGGGAGGGTGCTGAGGGAAGACGCCGCCACTGCTGCCGCCGCGGCTGTCGTGGTCGTGTTGGTCGACCGCCGTCCCGGTGTCGGTGGGCCTGCGGATACGGCGTAGTCCTCGGAGGAGCCGTTGGTGGCGTTCTGGTCGTTCTCCTTGTCGTTCAGCTGGCTGCTCGTGCAGCTGACGAATTTGTTGATCACGATCGACGACCTGTGGACCTTCATTGCGGCCGAGCCGCCGCTCTGTTGCTGCGGCTGCGTGCTCACCTTCACTTCCACCACGGTGCCTCGGTCGACCACTTCGACTTCTTCTTCTCTCTCCTCCTCCTCTTCTTGGTCTTCCAACTCCATCACCTCCTCTTCATCCTCGACACTTCTTGTTCATGTTCCTCCACTGGGGTTTGTTCTTGTGTTTGTTGGGGGGCTGGGTCTGTGAGAATCTCCGAAGCGGTATTAGTATTGCTATGGCGGGTGGTGGTGTTGATGAAGGAGAGGAGGAGGCGCCCGTCCTGGCGCTCGGCGTGGAGGTAGTTCTGCGAGGGGACGGGGACCGCCTCGACCACGAGGCGCCCGTTCCTTCGGTGGGACCTCATCTGGAAGCACGGCCCGTCGCGGCGCGAAATGGAGGGCAGCGGCGGAGGAAAGGACCTGCACGGCGACCTCCTGCTTATAGAGCAGTGGTAGTTCACCGTGTCCTGCTCTTTCCTCCTCATCCCTACAAACTCATCAGTTTCTTCTTCATCATCATCATCGTCGTCGTCGTCGTCATAGTCTACTTGTTGTTGCACTACTTGTTTGTTGGGACGAGTAGAGAACCAAGAGTGCTCATGTCGTCGTCATCGGAGGAGGAGAAGAAGTCCTCGGAGCCGGTCTCGGACCCGAGGCTCTCGGTGCAGATCGCCAGGCTCCTCTGGCTCATGAGGCGCGAGGAGCGCCTCGTCGAGGGGTGCACGTAGGGCTCACCTTTCGGTTCTTCCGCCTTGGTCGCGTGGATTGAGGTCCATATGTCCAGCTTCTTCGACCCAGGAGTCGACTTCTCTCCGCCTCCCACTTCTTGCTCGTCATTCTTGATCCTCGCGGCGGCCGATGGCAGCCAGGTTTTCGATGCGGCGAAGGGGGTTGACATCGCAGTCACTCCCTTCTCCAGTGGGAGGGAAACGGCAGTGGAGCCCCTGCAGATGGCCACCGACATGTTGTTTGGTGAAGTAGAGAGTTATAGAGAGATTGATACAAAGAAAGCTATGTCTCCTTGTGCTCGCTCGGCCTCTTTCTCTCCTCGAGAGGGAGAGAAGGGAGCAAGGGGTCTTTGGCTTTGGGTTGGGGAAGCTAATGCTGGACTGGCCTGATGGGAAATGAGAGATGGGGGGAAGGGGTGGTATTTGTAGGTGATGAAAAGGCTCCCCCCCTCCCCCCCACTGCCCCTCAGGAACCTTTCTGCTGTTCAGGGGCCCTCCACCTACAACTACAATACTCTCTCACCACCTTTGCTTCGCTCTCCTTTCTTTCTAGCTTTATATATTTATACACTTTAACTAGCACCGGACGGGCGGTTTAAGACAT
>JANAVB010027397.1:11214313-11327312 GCA_029216955.1 Iris pallida | reverse complement strand
ACTTATTATAGGGTTTTGAAATGACAAAAATTGAATATTCCTATTGTGAACGACGCAAAACTGTCAATTTTTTTGTTGTGTTAATATAGAGATAGGATTATCTAGGGTTGTCAAAATTTTGACTGGATTGTCTACATTTTGGTAGTTATTTGTCGTCCAAAATGGGATTGTTTCGATTCTAAAGCTTCGAAAGTCCATTTGGAGTTTGAAACTTCCCAAAAAAAGTCCCAAATAAAACTATCTACTGAGAAACTATGGACCTTATTTAATTTATGTAAGCCCAAACTTTTAGAGGGCATATAATTTTTTTATAGTGTAAGTTCTCTATAATTATGGACCTTATTTAAAATTAAATATGGGCCTTGATTTTTTGGGCCAAAAATTAAATTGATGGATCGAATCTATAACTTAGAAGGCACAAATTTTTTTTAGAAGCTACGGAAAAGATTAGAACAGAGAATACTTTTAGGGTTTGTTTTGGTAGAAAGCGACTCTAGCTACCAAGTTGGCCGTTGAGTTATTAAAACAGAAAAAAAAAAATTAGGTTCTTTTTTTTAGAGAGAGACTGTGGCTGCCAGAGTTTTATTTCTTTAAAAGAACTAAGGGTTAAACTCTCGAAGGTGAGACTTTGATCATTATATATATATATATATAATATATATATATATATATATATATATATATATATATATATATATGTTGTTGATTGTCTTATTTGTGGTTAACTTATAATTTAGGGTTATTTAGTTAGAGGGTCTCATGTAATATTATTATTAGTGTTTAGGTCTCTATATTGTCCAATATAGGATTTGGGTCTCATACTAACTGTTGGGTTGGATTACCGTCCAAAATATGTTAGCAATTTTTAACAATTAAAATTTACATGACACAGTTAACTTTCGTTTGTTCTCCATGTCAATGGCACTTAAAACATTTGCAATCCGACGGCTTGGAAATAACTAGCCGTTGGAGCATGGGCCTTGAAACTTGGCTGCTATAAAACTCCATCTACATCACCATTTTATATCCACAATTTCTTCAAAAATCTTCTCCTACTGTTGCTACTGTTATCAACAAATACAAACACCAAAAATAAAGAAGACCGAAAATAGCAACATCATCAAAAGATCTTCTCTGGACAAAAATGGTAACCTCATCCAAGGGTCTTCAACACCTATCATCTATAGACATCAATATTAAACATGCATAAGAATTTACTAAAGAAAAACCATACAACCATTCTAAATAAACACCAAACAAAATATTTCAGAACAACCAAAAGATAATATTGATAGATAAGTTCCATAGTCAGTAAGTAATATCTAAAGCATCCTATAGATCTAAAACAACCAAAAGTTCAAAATTTGTATCTTAAACATTTGATAATAGGAACGAAATAGTAAAGCGCAATACTCTAGAGGGGGGGTGAATAGAGTGGCAGAATAATGCTAATTAAAAATTGTTAGCAGCAAGATCACAGAATAATAATCACAACTAAATAATGTAAAGGCAGAGATAAGAAAGCAAACGCAAAGACAGCGATGTATACTGGTTTTTCCTCTGTTGAGGACTAGTCCAGTCGGTAGAACTCTTGCTACCAGTTGAATCCACTATTTGCAAAACCGCAAGTTTTCTTACGAAGTCCTTGCAACTTTACAACACGAGCTTTGATACGAAGAACTCGTCCAACTTCAATTGTGAAGAGGTATTCTTCTATCAAGCCTTCTGATTATAATCACTTAGAAACTTCTAGACCGTACCACACTGGCAAATCGACTAGAGGATTGTAACTGGCTTGGGATCTGAAAATTAAAGCTCGAGAAAAACTCTTTGGAAGACTGAAAGCTTTAAGTAGAGAGAAGATTGAAAGTGAATGAGTGAGTTAAAATGATCGAAATCCTTCTCTATATATAGGAGTTCCAAAGACAGAATTCTGGCAGAATTCGGACAGAATTCGGGCAGAACTCGATGAGCAAATCTCGGTCAAATCCGCAACTGCAGGAGGACCAAGTTCCAAGGAATTCAAAAATCAAAACGGCCACTAACCGAACTCTGGCTGAACTCTGGGAACTCTGGCCGAACTCTGGCTGAGTTCTGTCAGGGTTTGGTTAGGGTTTTCAGAATAGATTTTGAAAATTTGAAAACCTTTTTGGAGCTTTTGTAAATACGAATTTTTCAAAACTAAGGACATTTTAAAAATATTTTGAAATTATTTTGGAATAGCCTATTTGCCAGTACGATTCGGTGTACAATGTATTTCTAGACTCAATAAAATAAAAGATTACATTACAAAGAAATACAGACTCGAAAAGCAAACAATGCTTTGGTCTTGTACTGAGTAGATAGCCGTTCTTGATCATGTCCAAGAGTCCGAGATATCCTGACTAGCTCCATATATCGAGACAGAGTTTGATCAATTATTAAAATCAGTTTGACCATATGACCAATGGGCCAACAATCCCCTCCATTTTGATAATTGACAAACTGTGAATGATATAACATCTTTTGAGATAAGATACCATAAATTTTTTTTTAATATTTTTCAATCCCTGTATTATTCTCAAAACAAAATGTTAGATCCTATTCTCCCCGTTGTCACTTAGCAAAATAATTGCAAAAAATAGGCTCCCGCAATTAATGCATAAGCTACAACAGTGAAGAAACACAAGAAAATAATATCTCATGCAGTGAGAATATACAAGACATAACAAAAGTATTTCACAGGCAGTTTATAATATAGAAGCAGATAAAGATGCTTATAAAGAATAAATAAACTGATATAAAAGATAAACTACGCATCCCATAAAAATAAAATGATGTTCAAGAGACATCAAGAAATATCCAGTACAAAAACTGATAATAAAAGCTAAAAAGAAAGAAACTTGGAATGACGGAGCATTTCCAAGTGTACAGTAGACAATAACTAAGTCTCAAAATCAACTATATATCATCATCACATCTCCTCCTCCTCCTCATCATCATCAGCATGACCGACATGTCCAGAAGGACCAGCTCCAGAAGTACCAGCGCCAGAAGGGTGTGGAGTAGCACCAGAACTGCGATACCAATCATAAGCGTTACCGGACTGAAAGTAGGCATGAACAGCCTCATCCTCACAGCGGTAACCAGAAAAGGCTGGATCTCTAGGAATAGAACCGGCAGAATGTCCTCTGAGCAAATCGGAGATCAGCTAGAGAATTTGCTATCGCCTGATAACGAGTGACATCGCGGAACTCACGTTCGGGGCCATATCCGTCATCGAGATGTGCAAATCAGAAAGATGCTGGTGTATGCCATCAAAGGTCATGGCATACTGCTGAGTAGGTAGAGGAGGTGGAGCAGTAGGAGGAGCAGCAGCAGTCATACTACGACGAGATAGCTTAAGAAACTTGGGCTCAGGGTCTTGAGTACAAGTTGACAGATCAATATCAAAACGCTGGAAGATGCGTGGGAGAATCATCATAAGAGAGATTTCTATCTCTTGCACGACACGTCCCATATCTGGATAATAGTCTTAGGGGCAGAAAAAGGAATCCCCTTAAGAATATGATACATAGCAGACAGCTCAAGTGATGTGACATCATCCTTTGAAGTAGACTTCGGAAGGAGAGTGGAGTAGATGATGCGATGCAATTCATAACTAAACAAGTTCAAGTTATTTGCCTTGAACTTTCCAGAGCGAACTCGATCAGGGGCACAGAGTTCAGCTTTGAAACTAGCAAGTCGTACCGTCGGGGAAATCAAATTCAGTGATATCATCAAGCGGTGCACCTTCGTTAGAAATACCAAGGATTTCCGCTAAGAGGACATCATTGAACTCGATATCTAGTCCGCCAACACGAGTACTTACGTCAAACGTGTTTAGTACGATATTGCAATAAAAAAGTCTAATAGCATTAGTAGCTACCGGAAAACAAAGTTTAACAAAGTATTGTAACCCTAATGCCTCAAAATAAGGCGATGTTCTGGAAACACAGTCCATTTGATAGGCGCGCCTGTGCATATGGATCTCATAGAAAAGTCTTCATACCACAGAAGGGCTTGATCTAGGGTTTGAAAATAAAACCCATCGAACGTGCCATCGTTCGATTGAACTGGCAAAAAGAGGGAATCCATGTATGGATGTGAAGATGATCCTTCCTCACTAGGATTGATCGTCTTCTTCCTCTTGAAGGGGTTGAATCCCTTAGGCGGCATTGTGCAAATAAAGTAAATATGCACGAATTTGAAAGGAGGAGAAATACGGAGTTATACCTCCCGAGATTCAAGTATGCTGTAGAGGACAACGATCTCCGCACGAATCCAAATTTGGATGGATTTCACCACGTAGATTGGAAGAAACGAAGTGGTGAAGAACTAGGGTTTGGAGAGCTTCGCGCGGCTGCTGTTGCTGTGGAAGAGTTTTTAGAAGCAATGAAGAAGAAGAGGCTCTCGGGTTCTGGTTATATAACCAGATACCACTAACCGAACTCGGGCCGAATTCGGTCCGAACTCTGGCCGAATTCGCCTAGGGGTTCTGTTAGTTGGTTTGGGCCACTTTCTTTTCATTGACTCATTTCAAAAATTTAATTCAAAGATTAGTAATTTTAACCTTCAATTAATATAATTAATAGTATTTTATAGATTAAATTTCGTTACACAGCGACCGTCTCAGATTAGCTGTAGGAGTACTGTCCCAGCTGGCGGAGGTTCACGGGGAACTCTTAAGTACCGCTTCGCTTCAACCGTAGTTGTGGTGACAGACAGACTCTTTATTGGCTTGTCTCTAACACAGTTTTTGCGTATTGAAATATAATCATAAAACAAAATTAATTAACATTATTGACGTCCAAAATTCCTAATTCTCGACGTAAATAATTGAAACGATCTTCTGCTAGAGGTTTTGTGAAGATGTCAGCTAATTGATTCTCAGTGTCTATGTATACAAGGTCAATATCTCCATTCTGATGATGATCTCTAAGAAAATGATGTCGAATCTCGATATGCTTAGTACGAGAGTGACATACTGGATTCTTAGTCAAATTAATTGTGCTCGTGTTGTCACAGAAAATGGAAATGTGTGTGAAAAATAAATCATAGTCTTCTAAGGTTTGTTTCATCTACAAAATCTGAGCACAACAACGTCCTGCGGCGATATACTCAGCATCTGTTGTTGATAGGGCTATAAAATTTTGCTTTTTACTAAACCATGAGACTAAAGCCTTGCCTAAGAAATGACATGTGCCGCTGGTACTTTTTCTATCAACTTTACATCCAGCAAAATCTGCCGAGTAACCAATAAGGTCAAAGGACTTGGTTTTGGGATACCATAAGCCAACAGAAGAAGTGCCCTTAAGGTATCGAAAGATACGCTTAACTGCGCATAGATGTGATTCCTTTGGATTAGCTTAAAAACGTGCACACAGACAAACACTAAACATAATATCTGGACGACTAGCAGTTAAATAAAGTAAACTACCGATCATACCTCGATACTTACGTGTGTCGACAGGCTTGCCTTGTTCATCAATATCAAGTTTTGTTGAAGTTGCCATCGGAGTGCCAATAGGTTTGACATTGTCCAGAGCAAACTTCTTTAGCAAATCTTTTGTGTACTTGGCTTGATTTATGAATGTCCCATTGTCAGTTTGTTTGATTTGCAGTCCGAGAAAGAATTTCAGCTCTCCCATCATGCTCATCTCAAACTCATTCTGCATACACTTAGAGAATTCTTGACAAAGAGATTCATCAGTAGATCCAAATATAATATCATCAACATAGACTTGTATTAAGAGAAGCTTGCCATTAAAAGACTTAATAAAAATATAGTGTCAACCTTGCCATTTGAAAAACCGTTGTCAAGTAGGAAAGACTTAGATGATCATACCAAGCACGAGGGGCTTGTTTTAAACCGTAGAAAGCTTTCTTCAACTTGAAAACATGATCAGGGTTTTTAAAATCTGTGAAACCTGGAGGTTGTGCTACAAAAACTTTTCTTTTATAAAACTATTTAAAAATGCACTCTTGACATCCATTTGAAATAATTTGAAATTATGAAAACATGCAAATGTACATAACATGCGAATTGATTCTAATCTCGCAACTGGGGCATAAGTCTCATCGTAGTCGATACCTTCTTCCTGATTGTATCCTTGAGCTACGTGTCGAGCCTTGTTACGAGTCACTAAACCATTCTCATTAAGTTTATTTCGGAATACCCAACGGGTGCCAATGATCGGATGATCAATAGGCTTGGGAACAAGTTCCCAAACTTGATTCCGTTCAAATTGGTTTAATTCCTCTTGCATAGCATCTATCCAAAAATGATCACTACATGCTTCATCAATAGTTTTGGGTTCTAGCTGTGAAATAAATGCAACACTAGAAACAATATCTCTACTGGATGTACGAGTACTTACACCTTTGGTAATATCACCAATTACCAAATCCTTTGGATGACCAGCCGTAAATTTCAATCTTTTCGGCAGACTCCGAAGGTAGCTGCTTCCGGGTTCTTCTCTTGGAGAATCAGCTGGTGTTGAGCTTGGTACAGTTAGATCTTCGTCATTGTCATCGATAGTCATTTGATTCAATTCATCAAAGGTGACGTTGATTGATTCTTCGATGATCATAGTTCGTTTGTTGAAGACTCTGTATCCTTTGCTCTTGGCCGCATAACTTAAAATATACCTTCATCGGCCTTTTCGTCAAACTTTTCCAAATTATCTATTGTATTAGAATAAAGCATTTACAACCAAATATTCTAAAATATGAAGCTGATAGAATTCTATCAAACCATAACTCAAATGGAGTCTTCTTCGATTTGGGTCGAATTAGAACTCTATTGAGAACAAAACAAGCTGTATTGACAGCTTCAGCCCAGAAATATTTGGGTAGACTAAACTGGTTTAACATTACTCTGGCCATTTGGATAGAGTTCTGTTCTTACGTTCCACAACTCCATTTTGTTGTGGAGTCCTAGGGCAGGAGAACTCGTGTACAAAACCGTATGTGTCACAAAATTGCTCAAACTCTGTATTCTCGAATTCGCCACCATGATCGCTTCTAATACGAGTGATCATGTAACCTTTTTATTCTGTACTTTCTTGCAAAAGGCGACAAATTCGGATAATGCATCATTCTTGCGTGTCAAAAAGTATACCCACGTGTATCTAGAGTAATTATCTAATTACAAAAGCATATAACTTACCTCCGAGGCTAGCAACTCTGCTAGGACCAAATAAGTCCATATGTAGCAATTGTAGAGGTCTAGTAGTACATACTGCGTTTACTGACTTGAATGTGGATCTGGTAGCTTTGTTCTTTTCATTGGCTGCATATCGAATCCTTCTTAAAAGTTATGTCCGGTAAACTGCGTACTAGCTTCTTCGTGGATAATCTTGAGATTGTGTCCATATTTGCGTGACCGAGTCTCATATGCCACAGATGACTCATCACTTTTAGCCATTAAGCATCTACCTGAAATGTTAGTTTCTTCCAACAAATAGAAAACATATATGTTGTCTTCCTGATACCTTCAAAGATAGTACTACCAGTTGAGCTATCAACTATAGTACATTTGTCTTTGCCAAAGTTGATGCCATAACCATGATCAGCTAAATGACTTATGCTGAGTAGATTATGTTTCAACTCGGTAACCAGACAGACATTTAATCACAGGATAGGGAGACTTACCAACATCACCGATACCAATGATATACCCTTTCAAGTTGTTACCGAAGGAGACATAACCTTCCTTCTTCTTCTTCGACAGTGTTGTAAATAATGTAGCGTCACCGGTCATATGCCGTGAACAACCGCTGTCGAGGATCCATTTGCTTTTAGCATGTGAAAGGTGTTCCACCTACAAAATAATTTGCAGATGAAACTTTTGGTACCCGTTTCTTGTAGGGTCCTGAAATAGCTTTTGGTATCCATGCATAAATATTTAAATCAACAAGCTTTCTGATTCTACATACAGGAGAAATATGACCAGTGTGGCCACAATAATGACATTGTGCATGTTGAGTGTTGAAAGCTGAGTGGTGTGCATGGTTGGTAGGTTTAGGTTTTCTAGTATAGAAGAAAGCATACCTATAATCCTGTTTGGGCTTAACCTTTTGGGGTAAAGGTTTGATATGGTTAGGTTGACAGTGTTTGGTTTGGGAATGTTCCGATTATTCGGTAAGTGACACGTGTTAGGGTAGGAAGCAGCAGTCTCAGGCTGTTTTCCTAACCTAATTTCTAATCTTTTGGAAGTGTCATACAACTTAGTATAGTCAGAAGTGAGTGCTTCCATTCTGACTTGTGCACATTGAAGACTTTTCTTCTCTTTAGAAAGTTCTTCTTTCAGTTGGTCAATAACCTTGTCTTTTTCTTCAGATGACTTGGTAGTCTCGTGTAATAAGAGCTTGACTGATGAAAGCTCACCAGACACTAACATTATTTCTAACCTCAGCTAGTTGGTCGGTAAGTCTTCCTATTTCACCTTTGTACTCTTTGAGTACCTTCTTAGAGGTCTGATATTTGCTACGCAGTTTCCTGTAATCACTTATCAGTTCACTGAAGGCATCTCCTAATTGCTCAAAGGTGAAGTCATCATATGTATCAACTACAGGTTCAGAGAGTACCTGATCGGATGCCATAAAGCATACATTTACAGCGTCTTCTGATTGATCATCTTCTGAGTCGCTGGCTTCACTTTTATGCATATGTTGGTGTTGGCATACTTCGTGATGTTGATCTCTTAAGGTTCCCTTTCTCATACCTGTTGCTCTTTTTGCTTGATGATGAGTTTTAGGACAATCCTTCTTCATGTGTCCTCTCTTCTTGCAGCCATAGCAGACAGCATCATCTTGATACCAGTTGTTGCTGCTATTATTTCTTTGGCTTTCTTCTCATATCTCATGAATCTTTTGAATTTCCTTACTAGGAGTGCTTGATCTTAGCATCAGATTCACTGCTGTCTGAATCATCTTCAGCAGCTTTTCTGTGCTGAGCCTTGAAAGCGATAGTCTTCTCCTTTGGTGCAGGCTCTTCAAAATCTTGTAGCTCCAGTTCATGAGTGAGTAGCTTACCCATGAGTACTTCGAGGGACATAGTTGTGAGGTCGTTCCCTTCAATGATTGCAGTAGCCTTTAGAATCCAGTTCTTGGTAAGTGCTCGCAGGAGTTTGCGAATCTTTTCATGGTTACTGTAATCTTTGCCTAGGGAGGACAAAGAATTTACAATATCAAAGAATCTCTCGAACATCTGAGTAACTGTTTCGTTGGGCTTCATCTTGAACACCTCATACTCTTGAGTAAGTCTGCTGACCTTTGATTCTTTGACTTGAGTCGTGCCTTCATGTGTGACTTCAAGAAGCTTCCATACTTCATTAGCAGTTGTGCAGATAGACACCCTGTTAAATTAGTTCTGTCTAAAGCACAAAATAAAGCATTAATAGCACGTGCGTCAAGACTGGCCTTTTTCTTTTCTTCTCTGTATATCTGTTATGGGGTTTTTCAATTAAAACTCCATCAACATTTATACGAGGTGGCTTTTGATAGCCATCAATAACAATAGACCATAAATCAAAGTCAAGAGATTTCAAGAAGAAACTCATCCGTGTTTTCCAATAGGTATAATTTGTACCATCAAACAGTGGAGGTCTGTTTGTGGCCTGGCCTTCACTTGTGAATTTACAGTTGCCATGTGTTGTGCTGTGATCTATATAACAATTAATTAAATGAATAAATAATTGTAATGTTACCTTGCTTTACCTGTAACACCTGCTCTGATACCAATTGTAGGAACGAAATCGTAAAGCGCAATACTCTAGAGGGGCGGTGAATAGAGTTGGCAGTAGAATAATGCTAATTAAAAATTGTTAGCAGCAAGATCACAGAATAAATCACAACTAAATAATGTAAAGGCAGAGATAAGAAAGCAAACGCAAAGACAGCGATGTATACTGGTTTCCCTCTGTTGAGGACTAGTCCAGTCGGTAGAACTCTTGCTACCAGTTGAATTCACTATTTGCAAAACCGCAAGTTTTTTACGAAGTCCTTGCAACTTCTACAACGCGAGCTTTGATACGAAGAACTCGTCCAACTTCAATTGTGAAGAGGTATTCTTCTATCAAGCCTTCTGATTACAATCACTCAGAAATTTCTAGACCGTACCGCACTGGCAAATCGACTAGAGGATTGTAACTGGCTTGGGATCTGAAAATTAAAGCTCGAGAAAAACTTTTTGGAAGACTGAAAGCTTTAAGTAGAGAGAAGATTGAAAGTGAATGAGTGAGTTAAAATGATCGAAATCCTTCTCTATTTATAGGAGTTCCAAAGACAGAATTCTGGTAGAATTCGGGCAGAATTCGGGCAGAACTCGATGAGCAAATCTCGGTCAAATTTGCAACTGCATGAGGACCAAGTTCCAAGGAATTCAAAAATCAAAACGGCCACTAACCAAACTCTGGCCGAACTCTGGCCGAGTTCTGTCAGGGTTTGGTTAGGGTTTTTCAGAATAGATTTTGGAGAATTTTGAAAACCTTTTTGGAGCTTTTGTAAATACAAATGTTTTTCAAAAATAAGGACATTTTAAAAATATTAAAATCATTTTGGAATAGCCTATTTGCCAGTACGACTCGATGTAATATATTTCTAGACTCAATAAAATAAAAGATTATATTGCTCAAAGAATACAGACTCGAACAAGCAAACAATGCTTCGGTCTTGAACTGAGTAGATAGCCGTTCTTGATCATGTCCAAGAGTCCGAGATATCCTGACTAGCTCCATATATCGAGACAGAGTTTGATCAATTATTAAAATCAGTTTGACCATATGACCAATGGGCCAAGATACACATTGCAAAGTAACCAAAACAACCTAAAAAATTATCACCATGGAGTTGATGTGATGGAAGTTTGGGCTCTCATAACCGAACCACCACATCTGGTTCTGGGTCCATTCCTTTTCCTTTGCATAGGCATGGTTGAGCTATGTTCTCACCATGTGAAACTTTGAGTGTTTGGGGTAAATTGAGTTACATGAGATACTTGAGTAACTTGATGCACTTGAGAGGATTGAGAAGGCTGTTGGCTGGCTTGGTCTACTCATATTGCTTATGGGTGTATACATACCCATACCAAAAATATGACCTCTATTATCTATTACTAGTAGGCTTTCTTCACCAGCTTTTCTTTTTCTTGGCCTGCCACCTTTTCCCCTTCCTTGTCCACCTGGCTATCTTCTTGTACCTCTCCAACACTAGATGAACCACCACCTATGAGCCTCCTCACATGTGGTCCAGTATAAGTAGTGGGACCCGTGATTTAAGTCAAAACATACAAATAGGGTCACTACATTGAAAGTTTTAATCATTCCTAAAATACAACAAACACAATTAGGATTAGTACTAGCTTACCTTGTTCTGCAATAGCCTGTGGGGCACCCTTACATGTACTTCTATAATGTCCATACTGGTGACACTTTCCACATATCCTCCGATCTTTTAGAACACCATTGATTTCATCTCTATCCCTTTCTTTGTGTCCTAGGCCTTCCAGCTGGCCTTACTAGCCTTGGTGCTCTCACAACATAAGGTGACTATTATGATATCACAAAATATGTTAAGTTGAGGTGTTAAATAATAATTACAACCACAAAAGAATCGGGAAACACTTGTTATATAGTACTCTTCCCACAATGTATCATGGTTAATTGGTCTGATGTAGTCAGCATAGACAAGTTTATATTTCTCAACATGATGATATAGATCCACATACCTAAATATTATAACAAAACATTATTATGAAGAACTTGTGAGAAAATTTGAAATATAAAACAATATGAAACTGAAGAAGTAGAGTACATTACCTGCCCCAGTCCCTCTCTCTGTTATGAACCACTACACACATTGCAAGCCTGTTATTTGCCACACACAACAGCTACATGTATGTTTTCTCATGTCCACATTCCATGACATGTTTTTGTTGTCTATGATGGTGCACAACCAGTCAGTAGATGGCTACCTGTATACAAATGAGTGTCATCTTTCAAAATGCTTAATGCCCTAGGAACTATTACATCATTCCACATGTTACCTTGAATTTTCCTATCATAAAATAATCTCATCACCATAAGGTGATATTTTTCAATAAACTTACAAACAGGCAACACCCTAAGATTTAGAATCCAAGCATTGAAAGCTTCACTGAAATTGTTTGTAATGTGTTCACACTTTGAAGAAGTGTCGAAGTGTGACCTTGCTCAATAGCTAATTACATCTTCTCTTTCCATCCACTCTTTAGCATCAGCCTTGTTTTTCTCTAGCTTATCCATCCATCTTTTTAGGTTGGCCTCTGTATACGACTTTGCTGCTGACCAAGTAATCTCCAAGTTAGCTCCTGGATGATACCTTTTGAAGTTCTTGTACATATGCCTAAAACAGAATCTATGGAAATGATTCACATCCCTAAAAACATCACTCACAGCTTCAATTAGACCCTTCTGTCTGTCTGATATAATGGTCAAAGCCCTTGGATGTTACATTAAGTGAGGTGCGACAAGCATTAAAAAATTTGTCCATGTCTACCTACATTCATTCTTACAAATATAAATAGCAATTGGAAACAACCCATTGTTTCCATCTAGAGACATAATAGACAAACAAACCCCACCATATTTACCCTTAAGAAAACACCCATCTAGCCCTAGATGGGTCTGCAACCCTTCACAAACCCTTCTAAACCTGATAATATGCAAGACACAAATGGGTAAACTCCTCATTGCCAGGATCTCTAGCAAGTAGCAACAGAGGCTATACTACCAGGGTTCGTTCTCAATATATTCAAGCACAATGCAGGAGTCATCTCATAGCTTTCTTCAAAAGTACCCATCACCTTGTCTAAACAAATATGTCTAGCATTCCAAGCAGTCTAATAGGAGATCTTGACCTTGTGCTTTGCAAGGATCTCCTTTCTAAAGCATCCGGGTTTGTAGTTTAGGTGAGTCTTAAATGTCTCTAGCATAACCCTTGCAACCCATCTAGCATTGGCTAAGGGGTGGTTCAAACAATGCATACTTTCACAAGTATGGACAAAAAATCCTTCTTACACCTAAATGTTTGTTTGTCAGGAAGCATAGAACAATACACTCTCCACTTATAGTTGGGATCTTTGCATATGTAGCTCTAAATTTTTTCCTGTTCTTCTCTTGCCTTACATCAAAATTCTGATGTATGGCCAGATATCTGATGTAGTCTCTGCATTTCTCCATAGTAGGCCACTCTTGATTGAGGTACAAATTGTCAACAATATGTGGTTGATCTTCACCTTCTTTTCTTCTTGATCAAATGGTTCGAAGTATCATCACAGAACTTCTTGAACTCAGCTGAATCTCCAAGAGCTTTTCTCACAATCTCTGAGATGTCATCGCTCTTCATCTGCATCAATTGGAGCATGTTCTTCTTCCTCAGATGCATTTGAGTGGTAACCTTCTTCATCTTCAATTCCACTGATGTACTCTGGATTGTTAGTCTCAAATAGGTTGTAAGAGTTGAATGGATTGCAAGAGTTGAATGGGTTCTGAGAGTTTAATGGACTATAAGTGGTTGATGGCTTGTGTCCCTTACTCTTAGCAGCATATCAAGAAATATCCTTCATCTGCTTTAGAGTCGAACTTTCCCAAGTTATCCTTGGTGTTCAGGATAAAACAACGACAACCAAAAACTTTAAAATAAGAAATGTTTGGAATCCTTCCAAACCAAAGTTCATATGGTGTTTCTTCGAGATAGGTCGAACTAACACCCTATTTAAAACATGACAGGCTGTGCTAACAGCTTCTGCCCAAAAATACTTAGAAAGATTATGCTGATTCAGCATGACTCTAGCCATTTCGCTTAGAGTACGGTTCTTCCGCTCCACAACACCATTCTGTTGGGGAGTTCTAGGACAAGAAAATTCGTGGTAATATCCACTATCATCACAAAACTTTTTGAAATCAGAATTTACGAATTCGCCACCATGATCACTTCGGATACGAGTAATCATGAAGCCTTTTTCGTTTTGTACCTTTTTGTAAAATATCTAAAATTCAAAAATAACATCACTTTTGTTTGATAAAAAATAAACCCAAGTAAAGCGAGAGAAATCATCAACAATAACAAAAGCGTAGAGCTTACCGCCATGACTAGCGACTCTACTAGGACCAAATAAATCTATATGAATTAACTGCAAAGGTCTAGAAGTACTTACAGCGTTGATGGATTTAAATGTAGACCTATGTGTTCTGTTCTTTTCACAGTCAGCACATACCATATCTCTCTTGAATGAAATCTCGGGGAGTCCTTTTACCAACTTCTTAGTGCTTAGTCGTGAGATATTGTCCATATTTGCATGTCCTAGTCTCATGTGCCATAGCCAGCTTTCATCTAGATTAGCTACTAGGCATCTTCCTGCATTATTAGTACTCTCCAAAAGAAAACATAAATATTGTTTTCTCTAATCCCTTTATATACTGGATCACCAGATGACGTATCATATATGGTACATTTGTCTTTTACAAAATTGATACCATAACCATTATCAGCCAAATGACTTATGCTTAGAAGGTTATGTTTCAATTATGTGACTGGATAAACATCCTTTATTACTAGATAAGGAGATATACCGACAGTGCCATTACCAATAATATCACCTCTCAAATTATTTCGAAGGAGACGTATCCTTCTTTCTTCATCGATAGCGTGGCGAACAAGGATGCATCACCAGTCATGTGTCGCGAACATCCGCTATCGAGGATCCACTTGCTTTTAGCATGAGAGGGTTGAGGGTCCACCTACAAAATAAGTAGATGAATCTTTTGGTACCCATTTACTGAAGGGTCCATTATGATTAGTTTTAGGTCTCCAGAATAAAGTGCGATTGTCAACAAATTTTCTTGCTAAACAATACTATGATATGTGTCCATGTGTACCATAATATGTGCAAGTTAGTTTAGAACCAGTGGTGGTTGAAACTGTGTTGACATGCTTATTTGGTTTCTTAGAAAACCTATAAGTGAAAGAATGGTGATGGTCGTGTTTCTTCCGTGCTTTCTGATTTTTAGTCCTCTTTGGTGTATGCCTAGCATTAGGACTAAACTTAGGCCGTGTCATAGGTATTGCCTGTTTGCCTAACTTGATTCTAACTTTTAAGAAATCGTAACAGACTCTTCATATCTAGCAGTCATATCTGAGAGTCTTTGTTCTGTGACTAAGTGCTTCTTCTTCTCTATGTCATATAACTCTTGTATTTTGACATAGTCTCTTTCTTTCTTATCAACCTTGAGGATAGTCTCATGATAGTTTACCTTGAGTTTGGCTATCTCTTCCGTATTACCGGTAGTAGACGTCTCTTTAATATCTTCAATAAAATTGGACAGTCTAGCTATCTCGGTTGTGTATGCCTTAATCTCTTTTCGAGATTGCTTATACTTGTCAAGCACAATTCTGTGATCTTCAAGTAATTTACTAAAGGTATTTTCTAATTCATTGAAAGTAAAATCATCATATATAGGGTTTGAGGATACCTTATCAAATGCCATAAGACAGACATTGGCATTTTCGTAGGGTCTTTCTTCTTTCTCTGTATCACTGGCATCACTTTCATGCCAGATGCTTGTGTTCGCATACTTTCGACTGGTTGTTACTTTTCTGCTTGATCTTAATCTGTCATGTGGACTGCTTTTCTTTGAAGTTGGGCAGTCCTTCTTCATCTGCCCCGACTTCTTGCATCAAAAGCATATGGTTTCATCTTTATTGCTTTCTTGGATATCTCTCTTCCTTCTGTTTGATTTCTCAAACTTTAGAAATTTTCTGAAGTTCTTCACTAGTAGGGCTTGTTCATCACCACTTGATGATTCTTCATCAGAATTATTGCATGTTGATTTTCTGGCTTGAGCTTTGAAGGTAATAGATTTTTCTTTTGGAGTTGCTTCTTCAAACTCTTGCAGATCAAGCTCATGGGTCATGAGCGTGCCCATCAGTGTTTCCAGAGACATGTTGGTGAGATTGTTTCCTTCAATGATTGTTGTTGCCTTCGGGTTCCAGTTCTTGGTTAGAGCCTGTAGCACTTTTTTGATCTTCTCATGATTGTTGTAATCCTTACCAAGAGATTGCAAAGGACTAGTAATATCAAGGAAACGTGTGAACATCTGTGTAATTGACTCACCGGGTTTCATCTTAAAAGATTCATATTCCTGTGTTAGTCTACTGATTTTGGATTCCTTCACTTGGGAAGTACCTTCATGAGTTACCTCGAGAAGTTTTCAAATCTCGTGAGACGTTTTACAGGTTGAAACTCTGTTGAATTCCATTTTGTCAATTGCATATAATAGTAAATTGATGGCACGAGCATCTAGACTAGTCTTAGCTTTTTCAGCCTCTGTATATTTGTCATGAGGCTTGTCTACAAGCTGGCCGTCAACCACTGTGGGTGTCGGTTTCTTATAACCGTCAATAACTATAGACCAAAGATCAAAGTCAAGAGACTTTAAGAAGAAAGTCATCCATGTTTTCCAGTAGGTATAGTTTGTACCATCAAATAGTGGGGGTCTATTTGTGGATTGTCCTTCACCGTTGAATATTGATTTCACGGCTGCCATATATATACTCTCTGAGGTTTGTTATATTATAATATAACCTGCTCTGATACCAATTTTAGGATCGTTGAGCACCTCTAGAGGAGAGTGAATAGAGTGAGTACGAGTGCAGCGAAAAATAATTACCAATTTAAAAATTTAAATTGTGGTAGTAAATAAGAGACAGTAAATATAAAACAAGAGATGGAGAGATCAAACTCAGTGACACAGCGATGTATACTGGTATCCCTCTGAGAGTACTAATCCAGTCTCGAGTACTCTTGCTCGATGTTAATCCACTAAGGCACAAGCTAATTGAGAGCTTGCAGTCTCTTACAACACCGTACTTGGTGACAAGTGCACGACCAACTTCACAACACCGTGCTTGGTGACGAGCGCACGACCGGCTCCACAACAAAGATAATTGCTGTACTTTGAACAACCTCTTTACAACTCTTGAACACCAAAAGACTCTAGATCAAAGTAGATATTACTGGCTTTTGGCTAAGAGAAGTATATGTGTGATTTGAAAGCTTTTGATCGGGTGAAAACACTTATTGAATAAGAAGAGAAGATGAAGAATGAATGGGTGATTTGAAATGGAAAACTCTCTCATATTTATAGGTGTTTTCTGAGACCGAACTCGGGCAGAGTTCTGGCAGAGTTCTGATGCAAAGATTTTGCATATGTACGTTGTATACAGATTTGGAGGCAACGGATATTTGAATTCAAACAGACCGAACTCGCGCAGAGTTCGGACCGAACTCGGGCCGAACTCGGTTTGAGTTCTGTCTAGAAAAATTTTGAAATATTTGTCAAATTCTGTTGCAATAATGATTTTGAACTTTTGGTAAAAAATGGAATGGGAATAGGTAGGCTTTTTAGAAATATGGACTGGGATTAACCTAAGCCAGTATTACCTAGTCGATCTTACAATTTAAATCCTAGACTCAATAAAGATAAAAATACATAATAAATTATAAAATGACTCGGACTGGATTCCAATGAAAGTAATCTTCAGATTGATGATTTATGTGCTTGATGATGCAGTAGTACGACGCTTGCTGATATTGATTTCACACGTCCTGAAATGATTAGCAGCAGTGTGTATATTTTGTGTATTGACTTAAGTCCATGTCGATTATTAACATCGGGTGTGACCATGTAATGGGCCAACAGAGAGGTCACTTTGGCGACATCTTGTTTCAATGGGTCTAATCAGAACGTTAGACAACTATTGCTAGTTTTAAAGAAGCACCAAATTTGAATGTCGACTGAATTTTACATGACTGAATCCTGTCCAAATCTTTATGTACATGCATATTTACAATATTATAACTCAAATATAGTAATCAAAAGCATGAGCATGAATTTTAATTTGTTAAAATTGAACATTATCAACATAACAAAATTCATGTAACAGTCTATTGAAAATATGCAGATGAACATAGACATTAACAAGAAGAAATAACTCCAAAATATCTTCATAAAAGAAGTCGACAAAATTAATGAATATGCAAATGTCGACCAAATTAATGAGTTAGCAGATTACATACTTGAAATTATCAATAACATGAAATCTGTAGACTTCAATACATCATCAAAATTTTAAAGTTTTTGAACGTCCACTTTACATCAATAAAGGAAAGTTCAATGTATAAACTTGTCCCACAAAAAGAACAAAAGTAGCAATCCACAAACATGGTCCTTTTATGCTCTTTGATTATATGTCCGTAATAGACATTCACATACGCAATTGCAAAACTATACAACTATTATCACATGGGCCAAGAAAAACTACGAACTCTATAATTTAATCGAGTTTCTGGAACATTATTTATTAAGATTACTAATAAAATGGCATGTTATACACATAAATTCACTCCATATGACAAGAGCTAAGAACATTTGCCATCTCTAACGAATATTAACTTCAACTTAGATTCCAAACTTCTAGATAGTAAAAGCAACTTTCCTTCACACACACACACACATATATATATATATATATATATATATATATATATGAAGGAAAGTTGCTTTTACTATCTAGAAGTTTGGAATCTAATATATATATATATATATATATATATATATATATATATATATATATATATAATGTGCATGTGATCACCAGAATAAAACCACGAAGGTTCTGGTCATCCAATATTTGAACAAAATATGTATGGTTCATGAGACTATATGAATTCACCAAATATGGTTCTGTCCAAATATGGTTCTGTCCATAATCCGAATATGGTTCTGTCCATAATATGGTTCTGTCCATAATCCGAATATGGTTCTGTCCATAATCTGAACAAAATTATATATATATAATGGTAACAAAATATTCAACAAATATGGTTCTGTCCATAATTCGAAACCTAATAATAAGGGAGTAGTAACGATGAACTATATGATTCACCTTCTGAAGACAGTAAGATGAACGGAACATATTAAAAAAAAATCGAAGCCTAACAAAATATGATTTTTCTTCTGGTGGGTCATAAAAAAACTCTGATCGAAAAATCCAAACCCTAATTAAATCAGATCGAACAATCTAGGGTTTTTGAATAACAATAAATAAAAAATTGGATTATAAACTTCGACCTCATAAATCAAATAGGAGGCTCTGATACCACTTGTTAGAAATTTATTGTACCCTGTCGATTCATGAGATGAAGAACATAATAAAAATTGTGGAAGCGTACCTGAATCCATTGCTAGGCTTGATGGATCTTGAAGCGGTCGTCCTTTTATGGGGTTCGATCTTCCAACTTGCTACGACCCTTAATGACAAAGAAGAATCCGAATCCTTTGTCCTCCTCTTTCTGTTGATGGGGATGCAGACGAGAAAAAGAGAAAATCTCTCTTTTGGTGGCCGTATAAGTTGGGGACCATAACCCTAATGAATACATATATTTATATGTTTTGATATTTCTAATTTGGCCCCTCATCAAATTAGATTTATCTTCGGTATCTACACATTATTTTCATGACAATTATATCCTTAAGCCAATTGCCAAATAGACCACTTTAATTTGGCTTAATTATTTAGATAGCCCAACACAATTAATTTTACATGTGTGGCCTATATTATTGAATAATTCCAACAATCTATAGTTATTCCTACTGAGACGTTCTAGTAGCCGGAGTCGAAGACTACGAGTGAGGGCGCCACTTTAGAATTTGAGGAATAACTATAGATTGTTGGAACTATTGAGTGAGGGCGCCTACAGGCCGGAGTCGAAGACTACGAGTGAGGACGCCACTTTAGAATTCCAACAATCTATAGTCATACAATTTACATTGTATCGAACTACGATACTAATTTGATCGAGTGGAGGACCCGAATAGGCTTAACTAAAATGGATGCTTCTTTAACTCCGACCATTTGTTGGAAACGAAACACAGAAACCTTCCCCAAAACTAAGAAGATTGCGAGAAAATTGAACAAAAGCACAGAAAATTGAACTGTCAAAATCACACAAGAGCCAAAATGCAAACACAACAATTTTTGACGTGAAAAATTCTTACGAAAAAACCGCGAGACGGTGGAAGTCTAGCCATGAAAAGCCTCCACTGGTAGAATAAGAACATATAGACTCCTTACAAAAATTTTACCAATCCAAACTGATCACAGCAACTACTTGAACGATGAAAATAGATTACAGAGTCTGTAAAACCCATAAATTAGAATTTAATAATAAATAGGTTTTACAATATTTAAGTTGTCTGCCATTAATTTAGAATTGATAGAATTATTATTATTATTATTATTATTATTATTATTATTATCATCATCATCATCATCATTATTATTATTATTATTATTATTATTATTATTATTATTATTATTATTATTATTATTATGTCGGAAAACATGGACAACTAATTTTAGTTTTATAAGATTAATTAAGTATTGGTTATAATTATTAGATTATTGATTGATTGAAATAGCTAACTTAAGTTGAGCCCATAGCTTCTAACCCATTAACTCAAACGCTTGACCCGAACCCATTAACCCAAAACCCTTTAACCTAAACCCATCTACCCGTTCAAAACCCACTCCCCCTAGTCATCCGACTATCCCGACTCCTCACCCCCACTCCCGGATCTCCAACATCTCTTTCTCCGTACAAACATAGAGGAAGTCTCCAGAACCTTTTCTCAGAAACTCTCTCCCCATTCCTTCACAAACCTCTTCCATCTCCACCTACACTCCTCCTCTCCCAAATTCGACCACACCATGACGCTCCCTACAATACCCCGCCCGATTCAATACATCTCTTGAGGCGTTTTCGGCACCTCGACCGACCGCGCGCCGCTTGCCCCGCGACCGTCGGCCCTTCCCTCGCGACCGCCGCCCTTCCTTGCGGCCGCCGTCTCCCATGCGCCACCACTGCCAGCCCGTCGTGTCCCCCGTGCGCCAGCACGGCAAGCCCGCCGCCTCCCGCACGCCAGCGCGGCCAGCCTCCGAGTCCCCCGCAATCTAGCGCGACCAGCCCGCCCGCGTGCTCCCACGCGCCAGCGCCGATCCCGCCCGTGCGCTCGTGCGCTCGCGCCAACCCGCTCGCGTGCCCTTGCGCGCGTGATCCCCGTTGTTCCGTTACCTTGTGTGACTCCGAGGCCGAAGCCACCCTTCGGTTCTCCTGCATCGAATTTTCGATAAGTTCCCTAAACTTGATGTGTATCATTTCCATTTGAGAAACCTTATGTATGTCCAACCAAAATGACAGAATAAACATCTGTCAGATTGGGATATCTAGTTTAGAAACCAGAACCCAATTTTAGTATAATAACTATACTGTTGTATTTTAAGAAACTGGGTATCATAAAACCAATTGCTTCTTGGCAGCATAGGAATTAGCATGTTAGCGTGGTAGATTGCTATTATTATATAGAAAATCTTAGTATTATACTATTGTAATGAAATATTAGTTTTATTAACTCCATCAAGTAGGCTACAGCCCCAATGATAATTTTATGGTTTACTTACTATTATTAAAATAAAAAGGGTATTTTGAATATAAGTAAATATAAACAAAATATTAGTTTTATGTATTTAAGTAAAAACTCGTTTATTATTTATTTAAGATAAAATATAGTAAATTCTCACGTTATTATAATAAATAGTTTTATTTAAAAGATCGTTTTATTCACTAGTTGCTAATTACGAGTATTATGTTAAAAGTATTAAAAGAGTATTTTTGATAAATTATTTTCATAAGTCACAAATAAATATTAATTTGTCGCGATCTTATTATTAATTAAATTAATGATAATTCCATTTAAGGCAATAATAAGTTTTATTATTAAAAACATATTTTTTTCTTATATTTCTCACTAAGAGTTTTCCTAAAATATATTTAAGCAATTGCCTATTTATAATTATTAGTGAATTTAGAGTCTAAATGATTATTGTATTATTAATAAGTTAATTAATTAGAATTATAATAAACCTTAGATTGGCAACTGAGACATATTTCACTAATGTAGGGTTCAGTTCCGGACTTTAGCTTGAGTATTTTTCCTGTCGTCACCTACAACAACAGAAAATCAAGACAAGTTCCATATTGTTCATATTCGTGTTTTAATTGATAATTAAATGCATTGCATCATTAGGACTATATACTGTATTGACACTTGACTCACAGGTTCCTTCTCGGACCCAAATTGATTGCTTGACTGACTTATTTACTCGGAGATTAGAGAGTAGTGTAGCGTCTGTGACCAAAGCCATGTTACTAATATTGACTCGCGCTAACCCCTATTGCACAGGGGGTTGAGCCGTACCGTATGCTAGCATTAGGCCCAATGCTAGTATACATATCGAATCTACCAGCCGGTCACAGATTGCTACACGCTCAAATCACTATTGAATCATTGTAGATTGTATCATTGTGCTCTTAAGATTTTATTGCTTCATTGATTCTTTATTATTATTTAGAAACTATAATAATGCTTTAAAACTGCTGCTCGCATCATTTATTATTTATTAGAATACTGGATATGGATGTATATTCTTGCTCCTCTCCTGACGGAAGACCAACATTTTTATGTGACTATGAAGATGAGGAGGTGCTACTACGGACCCGATCTGAGTTCTGAGGAGATAGTTGAACTCGATCAGGGAGCCCAGGATTTCTAGCCGTACTTGTTGTTTAGTTTCTTTTATTTTAAAGTTGTAATAAAGGACAAGTTGTAATAATTCAAATATTTTCTCTGCGTGTGTGAATGTTTCCAGATAGACATCTAGTTCTAATTTAAATGTTTTAAATAAAAAGTTTTTAAATTTTCGTATTTTAGAATGTTGTGCTTGAGTACTTACTATTGATTGATACAACTTACTGTCGCCGTCTCACAACGGTGCAGGCTGGACATGGTCCGACTGGACCTAGAATCTTGGGATCGGGTCGTGTTCGAAGAACAAGAGATAACAAGAATAATTTAAAACATCCCAACTCGGGTTCAGTCCGACAAAATCGAACTCAGATCGACGATCAGCCTGACCGAACTTAGACCAAATTCGGTAAGCCAATGCCAGATAGTTTTGTTTAGATACGACCGAGTTCGGCCCGAACTCAGTTTGGACCGAATCGGACTGAAATCGATCGGTCTGGTCTTCATAGAACTCCGTCTTCAATTTTTCGAACTTCTCTAACACATAGATGACATTCGTCGCTCTTCGAAATATTCTCCACATATGTCAAAAACCCACCCAACTCCAACACCATCAAAACCATGGTGATCAGTTGATTCAGTTTCGTCCTAATAATGTTGTTTTTGGGCTGCTGGGGCTTAATTCAAACAAATTGGCTTTGTTGCGAGCGATGAGAAAGTATAGCTAGTCTTGGAAATATCCCTGCCACAAGCCGTTGGTTGGTGTTAACGTACGTAGCTCACCCCTCACGAGTGTTCTAGATATTCTTCAAGTTGCATTCTCGCTGTCCTGAACTAGTTCCAAGCCATTCTCCTCCACCAGATTTATAACACCCATTCTAATCAGAAAGTCCCTGGAAAAAAAAAAATTCTTAGTAGTGACCTTTCCACCTAACAGAAGACTGTGATTGCAGCTTTTAAGCTTTAAGCCTTCGGTTGGTGCCGAGTGATATGTCGGATTTCCAACACAAAAATCTTATAGAATTTCACCAGACGTGAGTCTTGTCGGGCTTATTAACTTAGAAGGAAAAAAACACATCCAATAATTAAATATCAAATCAAGGTCGATAGTACCAATACTGATACCAATTCATGACAACTAACATCTCAATCTTCTGTTATGTAAATAATCACCGAGTACAAAATGGAGCGAGAAAATACAAGTTAAAATAGCAGACACTACTAGTTGGGCACTGGAAGTGAAAATCAAGGCTAACTTAGCTTCACATACATGGAATTATTACCAGCTGGGTGACTCCTATGATTGATGATGAAGATGATACTAATACTCTTACTAACTACAAATAGAGAAAAGGATCAAATGGATGGTTTGGATCAAATGAGCTTCTTCACCAATGTTTGTGTTTGTTTTCGTTTGATTCATGACGAAGTAGCAATGCAGGTGGGCTCCCAGATGAAGAGGGGCTTCCTGAGCTGGCTGCACCTCCTCATGTCGCGGAGCAGCTCCTCCCTGTTCCTCCTCTTGGACGTGAAGAGCAACTTGTTGTCGAAACTCGGCTGGCTCCCGTCGGCCGGGAGGGTGCTGAGGGAAGACGCCGCCACTGCTGCCGCCGCGGCTGTCGTGGTCGTGTTGGTCGACCGCCGTCCCGGTGTCGGTGGGCCTGCGGATACGGCGTAGTCCTCGGAGGAGCCGTTGGTGGCGTTCTGGTCGTTCTCCTTGTCGTTCAGCTGGCTGCTCGTGCAGCTGACGAATTTGTTGATCACGATCGACGACCTGTGGACCTTCATTGCGGCCGAGCCGCCGCTCTGTTGCTGCGGCTGCGTGCTCACCTTCACTTCCACCACGGTGCCTCGGTCGACCACTTCGACTTCTTCTTCTTCCTCCTCCTCCTCCTCTTCTTGGTCTTCCAACTCCATCACCTCCTCTTCATCCTCGACCACTTCTTGTTCATGTTCCTCCACTGGGGTTTGTTCTTGTGTTTGTTGGGGGGCTGGGTCCGTGAGAATGTCTGAAGCGGTATTAGTATTGCTATGGCGGGTGGTGGTGTTGATGAAGGAGAGGAGGAGGCGCCCGTCCTGGCGCTCGGCGTGGAGGTAGTTCTGCGAGGGGACGGCGACCGCCTCGACCACGAGGCGCCCGTCCCTTCGGTGGGACCTCATCTGGAAGCACGGCCCGTCGCGGCGCGAAATGGAGGGCAGCGGCGGAGGAAAGGACCTGCACGGCGACCTCCTGCTTATAGAGCAGTGGTAGTTCACCGTGTCCTGCTCTTTCCTCCTCATCCCTACAAACTCATCAGTTTCTTCTTCTTCATCATCATCATCGTCGTCGTCGTCGTCATAGTCTACTTGTTGTTGCACTACTTGTTTGTTGGGTCGAGTAGAGAACCAAGAGTGCTTCATGTCGTCGTCATCGGAGGAGGAGAAGAAGTCCTCGGAGCCGGTCTCGGACCCGAGGCTCTCGGTGCAGATCGCCAGGCTCCTCTGGCTCATGAGGCGCGAGGAGCGCCTCGTCGAGGGGTGCACGTAGGGCTCACCTTTCGGTTCTTCCGCCTTGGTCGCGTGGATTGAGGTCCATATGTCCAGCTTCTTCGACCCAGGAGTCGACTTCTCTCCGCCTCCCACTTCTTGCTCGTCATTCTTGATCCTCGCGGCGGCCGATGGCAGCCAGGTTTTCGATGCGGCGCAGGGGGTTGACATCGCAGTCACTCCCTTCTCCAGTGGGAGGGAAACGGCAGTGGAGCCCCTGCAGATGGCCACCGACATGTTGTTTGGTGAAGTAGAGAGTTATAGAGAGATTGATACAAAGAAAGCTATGTCTCTCCTTGTGCTCGCTCGGCCTCTTTCTCTCCTCGAGAGGGAGAGAAGGGAGCAAGGGGTCTTTGGCTTTGGGCTGAGGAAGCTAATGCTGGACTGGCCTGATGGGAAATGAGAGATGGGGGGAAGGGGTGGTATTTGTAGGTGATGAAAAGGCTCCCCCCCTCCCTCCCCCACTGCCCCTCAGGAACCTTTCTGCTGTTCAGGGGCCCTCCACCTACAACTACAATACTCTCTCACCACCTTTGCTTCGCTCTCCTTTCTTTCTAGCTTTATATATTTATACACTTTAACTAGCACCGGACGGGCGGTTAATACATAAAGGAGTAAAACTTTGATACCGAAGGGGGTATCAAAATTTTGATACCCCCTATGTATGACAAGTGGGACCCCCTCAATATTTATGTATATATATATATGTTTACACATTTTACGAAGAGGGAGGGCCCACATGTCATACATAGGGGGTATCAAAATTTTGATACCCCCTTCGGTATCAAAGTTTTACTCGACATAAAGACAGTGCCCGGTGAACTGAATCAGAAACCGATTGACTGAGAGTCGGTTAGAGAGAAACGGCCTGTCCAACATCATGGTATGTAATGGGCCGGACGGCCGGGAATCCGGCCCAGACTCAGCACGGTCAAATTTGGACTTGTCAGACCGGAGCCGATCGATGGCCTATCCGGTCCGGTCCACATAAAATCCAAGTTCGAACTGGAATACTATTCGCAGCCCGTAGGTCTTGCCCTTGCCGGTCCGACAAAAAAAAGGGCTAAAGTTCGCAACCCAAATCCGATCGATCCGGTCCAAACCGACCCAATCGTCCTGTTTTAGGCTCGGTATATATATATATATATATATATATATATATATATATATATATATATATATATATATATATATATATATATATATATATTTTTTTTTTTTTTTTTTTTTAGGGTTATATATATATATATATATATATATATATATATATACCGAGCCTAAAACAGGACGACACTTTTATATATATATATATATATATATATATATATATATATATATATATATATATATATATATATATATATATATATATATATATATATATATATATATACTTGTGCTTGTGCAAAAAATATACTTGTGCTTGTGCTAGTAGTGTAATGATAGTTTAGTTTAAATCCAATTTTGTAGGATTGTGCGTTCAATTTATATGATGTTCATAAATTTTTCTTTTCTTTTCTTTAAAAAAAAGATTTCTTTCTAATTTATCACTATTTTTTCTTAAAATTATTATCACATACTCTAAAATTACACTAATATAGTTAATATGGAAGTATTATCTATATACTTATAGACAACCCACTATATGTAGTATCTAATTCCAAATGAGGAATCCATACGAAAAGTAATTACATAAAATTAATGATAACTAATATGAAAACTATTATTTATTTAAAATAATATGATAATTAATTAGTAGTCATTGAAGACATAAGAGTTAATTAAATATTTTTAACTACAATCAATGTAATTATTTTAAATCCATGTGTAGCTAGCTAGGATATTCACACAAGTACAAAAATTATTCAAATATAGTTAATATGAAAGTATTATATATCATTGTATTTTTAGTATACTTATAGACAACCAGCTATATGCAGTATCAAATTACAAGATGGAATCCATATGAAAAATAAATATAAAAAAATAATGATAGCAAATATGGAAACTAGTAGCATATATATTAGTTATTCAAAACAATATGGCAATCAATTGATAGTGATCATTCAAAGCATGAGTTAATTAAATATTTAACTATAATCAATGTAATTATTTCAAATCTCATGTGCAGCCACCTAGGTCATTCACACAAATACTAAAATTACTCTAACACAATTAATATGGAAAATTATCATATCATTATATTTTTAGTATATACTTATAGACAACCCGCTATATGTAGTATATAATTAAAATAAGGAATCAATATGGAAACGAATTATATAAAATTAAAGATAGATAATATGGAAATAACTAGCATGCTGCATATATGATAGTTATTCGAAAATAATATTATATTTACTTTACAGACATTCAAACTATAAGAATTAATTAAATACTTAAATACAATCAATATAATTATTTTATCCGTTGTGTAGCCAATTAAGATAAATATCATTCACACAAATACTAATAAACTTTAAAGTGGGAGGGAGGGGGTAACTCCATTTAGAATAGTAACTCCAAACATGTACAATATCACGCTCATGCGAGGACGATCAGTTTTATGAAATCGGAGCGTGACATAATGGTATCAGAGTACGACTTTATTTTCTTAAAAAAAAATTTGTTTTAAGATTTCGAAAAGACACAAGTTTCATTAATTTTGAAAACCTTGATTTTAATATTCCAAAATAAGATGTTACATACAATAAGTCCATAAATATTTTATAAGACTAACAAGATTTCTTTGTATTGCAGAGATGACAAAAGCGAGCAACGCGACGACGCGTGTAGTCCCAGGATGGTAGTCTCAACCGACCCAATGGAGAGAATGTTGGCTGTGATGGAATCCCAATAGAGATAAAACGCCAAGCAGTTTGAGGTGCAACAAAAATAGATGGACGTCCTGCAACAATTGGTCCGAATAATTATGAATAATGGTATCCAAGCTACCTCAAAAAAGAGTGAGATTATGGAAGTGGAAGAGACTCGGTCCGCAAAGAAGTGAGCTTCGTGAATGACATATCCAAATTCAAGAAAATTTGAAAGAAGCCACCATTTCTATGGATTGGCTAGATGAAGTAGAGGATCATCTCGAAGCTTTGGGCATCACTGGAACTAAGAGGATGTCGTGCGCAAAACTACTGCTGGTTTCTAACACACACTACTGGTGGCAAAGTCAGAAAATGATCCTTGCGGGGGCAAATGGAACAACAAAGATTACTTGACAGATATTCAGGAAGGCTTTTCTAGCTATGTATTTCTCCTCAACTAAGCAACGACAAAAAGAACTAGAGTTTAAGAAGTTAGAATATGGGAACATGACGGTGAAAAGGTATGAGGCATAATTCTCTAGATTGTCTTAGTATGTTACCACCAAGTTTATGGATGAAGTGTCAAAGGCTCATCATTTTGAACAGGGTCTTAGGCCTGCTCTGAAGGCTCAGGTAGTGGCTCAGAAGTATAAGACTTTACAGGAGTCTTTCGAACACGCCATGGAGCTAGACGCATACTTTCTTCCGACGACACCAGTGCCAGTGACAACGCCAGTACAAAATGTTCATAATAAGAGATGGAATACTGGGATGGATATCAGGCACCAAAGCACCCGAACCACAGTAGCTTTCAGAGACATAATCAGGATAGACCGTTCTATAACATATGCCACAACAGAGGGCATGTCGCTAATGATTGTCAAATCAAAGAGGGGGAATACTTCAAGTGTGGTCAACGTGGCTACATAAACCCTCCGAGGCAGCAGTATCATCAGCAGAACCATGGACAGGCACCACAGACCCCTCAAGATGCACAAAATCAGAGATCCGATGCTCAGGGTCGAGTTTTTGTTAGAGTTATATACTAAATGTGTCACTTTTGTATTAACTATATTTTTTTATATTTTGAATGAGAATGACATAGGAAAATATTTGCATTTGTTATGCTATAAGTGTAAGTGTCTGATATTCTACATTGTAGATAATATGGAGTGTGGTATCACACATAAGATCATATCACCATTTCATGATAGAATATATAAATGGTTCACAACCTAGATGGATTTTGACAAACCATTGGTAAAGTTGTAGTATAATCTGGTATTAGCCTATCTTAACTAAAGGTTTATACTAGTGTACTTTGTGTGTATAGAACAAGATCACTTGAGGTTGTTCTCTTTGTACTGACTACATAAGTGAATAAACATCTCTATTATTGTAACCTCCGTTAATCAATTTCTTGAATTTTATATTTTTTCAAAACTCTCAACTTTCTGAATCTCGAAAAACGTGCAAATTCTAATTTTGAGAAAAATAATTTTTGACCGTGATTGCTATCGGTCATTGTTGGTTTTGGTCTACTATTTTATGCGATTTTATTCTATTAGATTTTTTCTGTCCATTCCTTAAAATCAATAAGTTATAAATATTGTTCTATATGGAGAGACGTTTATTGAATTTTAAAATTTCAAAATATATTTATTTACTAAATAAATGATTGTTAAATATATATAAATAATTAAGTGAATAAATTAGTACTATTTCAGTAATTAGAAAATTTTGGCTAAATTGTAATTAGCCCATTTGTTAAATTAGTGGTAACTAGTAATTAATCAATTGATTTATAGCTAATATTTATTTAGTACTAATTAATTGGCAGATGGTGATAATGTTAGAGTTAGCAGTTAGCATTAGTGTTAGTATGTTAGTTCTCCACTAATTTTTCCTAGTTGCTATTACATTTACATTTTTAGGGTTTTCTCCCACTCCCCTATAAATAGACAAAAATCCCCAAAACCTAAAAGTTCCTACACTCAGCACATAGCCGCCACCCCCATCTTCCTTTGTCCCGATCCATCCGACCATCGGCACTCCGACAACCCCACATTGCCTGGCCGTCGCCACAATATGACCGGCCATCCCCTCGGCCACACTGGTGCCAGCCCGACCACCCCATAGCAGCCGAGCAACACCACCATCCCCCACCTTTTCTACCACCAGCATCACTCTCACAGCTCTATCCCGTTCACAAACACCACCACCACCGACATTATCCGCTCCGCCCATCCGGCAACCACATCCACCCTGTCCGACCAGGCCATCACGGCTGCACTTGCCATCAAACCACCGCCGCCACCACTGC
Organism: Iris pallida; assembly: GCA_029216955.1. NCBI lineage: Eukaryota > Viridiplantae > Streptophyta > Magnoliopsida > Asparagales > Iridaceae > Iris > Iris pallida. The sequence goes on along the minus strand of JANAVB010027397.1, from coordinate 11,296,942 downwards.
CAAAATTACCATCCTGGCCAAACATGGCCAGCCACCACCACATCAGAGAACGGGAGAGTCGAGAGTGAGACTCACCTGACTCCGGCCGCGTCTCCGCTCATTTCGCCGTCGACATCCATGCCGCAGTTCACCGTCGGCCAGATCCGGTGCCACCCGTCCCCGGCCATCTGCGCTAACCCTTGGCCCAGCCCCGCCGTAGATCCGGACCCAGCGTCGCCTCCTCCGGAGCTCCGGTCGCCGCTCTGCCTTTCGAGCCCCTCGTGAGCAACCCACGTCGCCCTGGCCGAGAATCGAACTCCTGGAGCCACGCACCCAGCTGCAGCTCGCCCGCCTGGCCACGCGCGGGACCACCGCCGACCCCGGCGGTGCGCTCCGCCACCCACGCGCACGACCCCCTTCTGTGAGCCCCTCTCCATTACTTTCCTCTAAAAATTTGGGGATCAGACCCTGTTATATATATTATATATTAGTATTAATATAATAGTTATATAATAATTTATATAATAGTTTATATAATAGTTTATATATTAGTTTATAATAGTTTATAATAGTGGTAATAATGAATGGTATTATTGTTATTATTATTATTATTAATAATCTTAAGTATTGATATTATAGTTATTATCATTAGTATTTAGGGATAAGTTTTGGGTTGGGCTCAGTAGTTTCTGCCCATTAATATGTTGGACGATGTTAATAAATTAGAGTTTTGAAATCAAATCTATTTTTATATATTTAATTGTTTTAGGGTTAATTGATTTAGGCTTAATAAATTCTTTTCCTTTCATTAATAAGTTATTTACAAAAATGGTAATTTGGTAATAATGGGTTATGGACTTGGGTTTCAAGCCCCCGAGTTCTATTATTTAGATATTTTATTATTGTTCTCAGGCTTGGGCTGCAAGCCCATAAATTGGTTTGTTTAATTATTGCTCTGTGAGTCGGGTTGGATAGCCCAATAGCCCATGTAATGATTTAAGGGTAATATATATTTATACATAAATTTTATACTGTTAATTATAATATGTATACAAAATATCTACTTAGTAAATATTTTTATAGATAAGTTGAGAGTAGATCTTTAATCTTGAATTTAATTAGATAATCTACAGTATTTCATATTATACTTTAAATCTATTTACCATAATTTATGATTTAGCCTAATGAATACTTTCAGTGTTATTCTAAATAAATTAATACTTTTGAATAATAATTTTGGTTAAATTAGTTATATCTATTTATTTATACCTTTCCTTAAAAATCTTTAATCGTGACTAGTTTAATTGTTTCTCTTTCTCGATTTGATTATCATACCAAGCTCTGATTTTAGACTTTTATATATCAAACTAGGCTATTGGAACTATTCTGGACTCATTGGGACTGCCCGTGCCGTCATTGGAACCCTCTTTTGGAGCATAGCATTGTACCTACCTCGTGTCGATACGTTCGTGTCGCGTACGTCGACTCCAACCAAATCGAGGCGAGTACATTCTCTGACCGTTTCATACTTGATAGGATTTACATTTATGCTCTAGATTACTTTACTTGATGCTGACACGTTGTTAACACGGATTGGTACTATATGGATCCCTTCATGAGATGTTATCTCCCTCGGGAGCATCGGGTTACAGTATGTCATGTGCCTTTCACTTTCATCATGTACTCCGGTGCTTTCACCATTCATGTGCACTCTTGTGATTCATGTACTCTCATGTTCACAGAGCCCCCATGTATACAATCATGTGTACCCATTTATGGGCCTTCATGTGATATCATGTGCAATAACATAACCTGTCTGGATCCTTGTGTATTGATTGGGGTACGGGAGAGTATAAATGGTCATGTAAACAATTCCAAAGTAGTATACTCATGTGCAAACTCTTAGATTACTTATGTGCAAATTTAAGCCATTCACATGTTCATCTTGTACTCTAAATCACTAGTTCACTGTAGCTCTTTACTTATAGTAGATATTTTATTACAGTATTCCCTTTTACTCATGTATATTCTCAGCGTTTTATGTATCTTACTCTATTGTATATTTAAATATCCTGTCATATTATGATCTGCGTGAGATGTACTGTGCTCGCTCCTGTCTTGACTGGACCTGTTGATAAATTTTACAGATAGCTTGGAGGTTACTTGCTAGCCTAGAGAAGACACAGTAGAGGTTGGAGTAGATAGCTAGAGTTTTTCTTATTTTATTTTCAGTTGTCTTGAGTTGTATTTACCTTGTGGATTACTGTATTTGAGATTTGAGATGTTTTCTGGATTTGTGATATCTTAGACACTTAGACTTCTATCTGCTATATCTCTTTGTGGATTTCAGTTTTATCTATCGTTTATCGTATTCTATCTTAGATGTGATTGAGACTGTATTTGTTATGTTACCTCCATTCGGAGTGTATATATTGTACAGGTACCTTATATTGTTAGATGATTGACCTAGGACAGCGTTCTATCGCCGACACTGCGGCGTAGGCTGGACGTACCCACTTCTCGTGCCCTTACTCTAGGGTGCGGGTCGTGACACGTTTCTAGTGGTGGCCCATACAGGTCGAGTTTGTGTAGTGGTATTCGAACTAGAGTATCACTACAGCCTGCAGTAGGATTATGATATATTTTTGAAGGTACTCAATCACAGTTAGGATTCCTTGAGAGATTCCTGGGATGACCCTTGAGAATCTCATTATAAAATATCTTAAAATTTGATTCTAACAATTTATATTTACCCTTGTTTTTCGGTTAGTTAATGAATTTGATTTTTGGTATCCATTCTTGATTTAAATTTTTGTCAAGATTAAATTATATGGGCTAGGTCATCTCAGTTATAGAATCTAGTCTTCTACAGTCACATTAGCCGGCATGGTGAGGACATATAGTCTGATTTTGGATATATTTCTCGGGTGTGGGAATTTAAGATTTTTGCAGCCAAGCTAGCGGCATCGCAAAAATTTTAAATACCATGATTCTAGAGGTATGTGCCTTAGTCGAAGACTCCGTGATTATCGTAGCCTTGCTTACTAATACGACGAGAATTTAGAGTACCATGATTTTGGATAGACGCATATGATTATCATATTATACCTTAAATGCTTTTGAACATATTTTCTCTACTTTTGTTTAGTCTTTCAGAAAAAGAATTATTGTTTGGTTTTTGTTTTGCTTCTCATTATTTAACTTAGGAGTAGGAGTAGGAGTAGCTTTAGCTGTTATTATAAACCATTGTGTAACTTCTTGCTATGAATTTCTTTATAATACAATGAATCGATGATTTTTGCTAGACCTTATCTTGGATTTGATATTATAGTTATGGTTTCAAAATGGTTCCTTCTTTTAAACAGATAAGCAGAACATATTCTATTATCATTCTCTTCCTGCCAATATTTTATTCCATCATTCTTGTCTTATATAACTGTCCTGATTACATCAATTCTCTGTCTCGTATCTAATTCTGTCAGCTATACTTTGAAATCCTTGAATCTTCATATCATTTTACCTGAGAAATATTGAGGAAGTGACGTAAATCATCTAGTTCGAAAATGACGTAATTGGTTATCATATGATGATTTTGTTGGAATCAAAATGTTGGATGTCAAATATAAAAAATTTGAGATATAGATGTGGTAAAGGTTTAGAATGGAATCGAGAGATAAATGCAATCACAGAAAATTTGGTCATGAATAATTCATGGATGTATTTTAAAAGCTAATGAGGATATTCAAGGTCAACCTAGTTTTGAGAACTTAGAAAATCTTGGTTATCGATTCTTGGAAACTTTTACTCTAAGGCTATGTAGAAATTTAGTAATGGAAAAGAGAATTTAATTGTATTCAATGATTATACGAAATTGAACTAGATATTGTAAGAGGGTGACTAGAGACAGAGATAACACAAGGATATTAAGTTATAGAAATTATTTTTAGATGATTGGGGAAAAATTGTAGAATTCAAAAAGGATAATATTTGAAGGTGAATGTTGAAGAAAATATGAAGGTTAATTTATAAATAAAAATAAATTTTGTATGACATAGTGGTATTAGAGTTGAGTAAATACGAGACTTGATTTAAACAAGTTCAAGGACTTCATAAACTGGATTTAGAGGTTTCGGATCTAATTTAGGACGAGGTGAAAAAAAATGGAAATTTGATTAAATGAATAAGTGTCGATTCCTAAATAAGAGGGGTATACTTCATGGGAAATGTTTTAGGAATTGGAATTTTGTCTATGGTGATCATGGTAAAGGTTGAGGTGACCTAAGGTTATAAAATCTTGGTGGTAGGCATATATAAAGGTTGAATTTTCATATCAGAACTTGTGATATAAAGATACGATTGGCAAATTATGACAAGATGAACTTAATAAAATCAGAGACAGATGATTAACTTGACTTCCCTACGAAATCTTGCCTCTTGTTTTCCTATCAAAAGGAGGAATTTGACTTATTCCATATATTTGTATCACCCTTTAAAAGTTGTCAATATCATTGAATCCTAGCTCCCTTAATCACGATCAATCGACCTTGATCATCCTTTCTTGTCAAATTAATATCTTGGGTCGTACTCAATTGAATTAAATTGTGACCTGAATCTCCATCCTTGTATGCTCGTGCTCAGACTTCGATGATGTCACGACCCGCACCCGGATATACGGGTACGAATACGTGGGCCACGTCCAGCCTACGCCGTGGTATCGGCGGTAGAACGCTGTCAAGTATACTATACTAACTACAACATCTAAGATCCTTAACTATGAAATGTACTCATGTCACATCACGAAAACTAAGGAAGATAAGACAAGAAATAATTATAATATCACTAGAACAACTAGAATCTACAATGATCATAAGACAGAAAAATAAAGAAGGAACAACAAAACTAACTAATGATAACTACCAGGCAACTCACATAGAAGAATAGTGAGATCCACCTCAGCTAGCAACATCATGAAGTCCAATACTGAGGGCACAACTACTCCTAAAATTTTGTCAACATATCCAGTCAGGATGGAACGAGCACAAATCTCAAATAACAGTTCTAATTAGACGATATTGAAAATATAGCAGTAAATAGAGAGAATATACAAGAAATCATGAAATGTACATGTGAGTATCATGGCAAGGTAAGCTGTAAATCTAGAGCTAGAACAAGGCAAGCAAAACTGATCATGGCATGTACAAGAATCAAGAATCATCTATCCAAGTGTATGAGTACTAGTTTCGACATGTGGCCGGCTTGGGTCTGCACAAGGTCTACTGATCAGGCCAATCATACGTGGAGTGTAGGATTGGCTAGCATTCAAGGTCTACAAGAATAAATAAGGTGGATAATGACCACATATCTACACTAGTGCTCCCCGTCCCCGACTAGTATAGTGGATCCAACCATGACACATCATGACATGCGATTCTCCGAGAGGGTAGCTAGCCTTCGCAGGAATCGTGTCTATACAATGCACAAGGAACAAGAAAGACTTGCACAAGATATACCAAGGAAAGCGAGGAATAACATCTCATGACGGGATCCAGAGAAATACCAATCTGTGTGAACAATGTGTCAAGAGAACAAGGGTATCTACACTAAATACAAGAAACATAAACGATATCATAAAACAGAAATATTATCAGAGAATGTACTCGCCTGTGATCTGGTGGAATATGTCAACTGGTCCAAGAACAGTGCCTCGAGGACCTATAGGTGGAAATACTGTATCAATATAAGGGTTTGGAAGTAAAAATCAAGTCATGCTAAGTCAACTAGGTCAAGGCAAGTCAAACTAGGTCAATCTAAGTCAAGGGTTGACTTACAGTTGATTTTTGGTTAACTGGTCAATTCTGGTCAATTCTAGGTCAACTCTAGGTCAAACTTGACTAACGTTGACTAACAGTTGACTTTGGGTCAACTGGTCAACTTCGGTCCAGTTCTAATCAATTTTATGCTATGGTTGACTTTCGGTTGACTTTTGGTCAAAATAGTCAACCAAGGTCAAAACTAGTCTAACCTAGGTCAAATGTTGACTCTACTTCGACGTTCAGTCAAAGTAGTCAACCATGGTCAAACTGGATCAAAGCTAGTCTCTACAAACATCTACAGGGTCAACACATTCAATTTCAGTGGTTGTGAAATCACTGTAATCGATGGATCTCAAAATACCACAAAAGGAGAAAGATTATAATAATATGGTAAAAACCAACAGATGTTGTCGGATGGTGGAACAACCATTACCAACGTGTCCAGAATGGTCAAATCAGCTAGGATAGCCTATCCATAAGTCCAATTTGGACACAGGAACAAAAAGATAATTTCGGGTCAAAACGGTGTCCGTGTCGGACCCGCTTTGCACCGAAAAATGTGCAAGAATACTAGTCTACCAAACCGAACAAATTATATGTCCACGAATCCAGAATGATGATATGAACCCAACAGTATATCCAGAATTGGATTCCGTTGACCCGATCTCAAATTGGTCCGTTGACCAGGACATTGAAATTCCAATTTGCACGGAAAAGCGTGTCAGAGCCAATGTCCCCAAAACTCAGCAAATTATATGTCAACGAGTCCAGAACGACGATACGAACTCAACGGTATATCCGGAATTGGATTTCGATGAGCCGAACTCAAAATGACCCGTTGACCCGGATATTGGTATCCGACTTGCACCGAAATGCGTGCTGAAACCAATGTCCACTAAAACCTAACAAATTATATGTCAACGAGTCCAGAATGATGATACGAACTCAACGGTATATCCGGAATTGGATTCCGATGAGCCAACGTCAAAAAGTCCCGTTGACCCGGACTGTGGGGCCCGCTTTGTACCGAAATGCGTGCCAGCGCCCACGTCCTCCAAATCTAACAAACTTTATATCCACGAGTCTACTGGTGATGTCATAATTTGAATCCGGAGTCCCAGGTTCAAAAATGGGATTTAACAAGTGCAACACTAAGAATTCGAACGGCCAACTTTGGCGTCGAATTCGACCGACCTAACAAGCTCAAACTGAAATGAAATCTAAAGGAGGGCAGGAAGAGGGTTATACCAGCTGTGCACCGGAACTGGTGGCACATAAAACGGAGCTGCGATGACGAAGATACGAACCCGCGAAGTTGGCATCACGAAACTGTCCAAAAACAGTTCAAATTAAAACGTCAACTTGGTGGCCGGTTTTGAGGTATCAAACGACGAAATTAACGGTTGAAATTTGAGAGAGATGAAGGGGTATATACCGAGATTGAGACGGAGCGAAGAAATCGTCGATCCAACGGTCGGATTGTCCAGAAAATCTGCACGAAGTCGCTGCGACGGAGCGCGAATTCTGGAATTCCTTCGCGCGCGCGTCGACGGAACTCCGAGAAAAACGCTGAAATCGCCTAGACGGCACGTCCCGGAGGACGTTGGCCACTATGGGGAGGTCACCCAGGGCTGCGCCCGGTCAGGGGGGGCTCACCGGCGGCAGGGGCCGACCGGGGTGGTCGTGCGCGGTGGTGCGGCAGCCACTGCGGCTGCTACTGCAGCTGCTGCTGCTGTGCAGTAAGCTGCTGCGCACGAGCGCGCACTGCGACGCGACGGCGGCGACTGTCCGGCGGTGGTGGTGATGAGTGGTGGTTTAATGGTGGAGTGGTGATGGTGATGATGATAATGGTGTTGGTTTTTGATGAGAAATGAAGAAGAAGAAGAAATGAAGAAGAAGAAGAATGGAGAGGTGGGGGTGTCGGCTAGTCATGGAAAGAGGGAGTGTGCTGCTGTAGGGAGAGGGGAGGTGGTGGTTTAATGTTAGAGAAGAGAGAGAAAGAAGTTTGTGTGTGTGTTAGTATATAATATAGAAAGTGAGAGAGAGAGAGAGAGAATAGGGATATTTAATGAGAGAGAGAGAAAGAAAAAAGTAAAGAGAGAGGGGGAGAGTGTTGCTCGTACAGCAAGTGAGGGGAGGGTTTGCTTGGAGTGATGGGGTGATGGTGAGAGGAAGAGAGAGAGTATATATGTGTGTGTGCATATAAAATAAGTGGGAGAGAGAGAGAAAAGAGATATTTAGAAAGAGAGAGAAGTAGATATTAATGAGAGGGAGAGAGAAAGTGAAAGTAGAGAGAGAGAGATGGGGCGTTCGGCTGCTAGGGGGAGGGGCTTGTGTGTAAGAGGAGAGAGAAAGTGGGAGTTATATATATATATTATTTATGTATGTATATATGTGTATATATATACAAATGAGAGAATTAGATATTTATACATAAAAAAGAGATATTTAGGATAGAGGAAAAATATCAGTAGGGTGTGGGCAGTCATGATGGAGGGCAACATGGAGCTAGGGTTGGGTTCAGTGGAGCCGGGTCGGCCAAAACCGGACAGGGGGCAATATTCGAATTAAAATGGGTATTTATAATCATGGGCAAATAAATAACATGCGGGGACTCAAATAAATGGGACACAAGTGTCAGACGGATGGATAGTAGGCTCAATGTGGGCCATGTCCATATTTGGCGACGGCTAGGTTGGATCGATGTCGGGCCCGAAAATTAAATGGAAAATTAAATCAGGTTTTACGGTAGATAATTAATTGTCCTAAAGTCAACCGAAAGTTGTGCGAAAGAAATGGAGCACAAAATGGAGTGTCTGAGTGGGACATGAAGGTCATGGGTGAAGAGCGTCTCGAGTAGATCATGCTTGACAAGTTGGTTTCAAGAAAAAGACTAGTCTGGTGCTCCTAAATTAAAAGTCACGGTAACGTGCAAACGATGATCAAAGATAAAAGTGGGAATAATTATTCAACAATTAATTGGTCTAAGTTGACCCGAAGTTGTGCGATACAAAAAGAGCACAAGGGAACGAGTTCGAGTGGGACACGATATATCAACATGAAAATAATCTCGTCTACTACAAACTTCAAGAAAAAAGTTTCCAGAGACTGGCATCCCTGATGCTCTAGAAATCCAAGTCACGGTAGAGAGCATTAAATCAAATAATAATCAAATAATAATATTTATTCAAAATAATTGATTTATAAAATTGAAAAAAATAAGCTCTAAATTCAGGGGCTTACAATCCTACCCACCTTATAAAAATTTCGTCCTCAAAATTAAAATCATCCAATAGGTCAAGCTAAAACATGCAACTGCTATGGCTACAGTACTAAATCTGCTACCCTGGTGATCATCTATGTTGTTTCTCTCTACAGGTATTTTGGTTCAGGTTCATCAAGCTTCTTCCATAAAAACTATGTCATTTTACCCCTTAGAATCTTCATATCAATAAGAACCTTTACATATACTCTAAAATATAGGTCATCCTCGAGATACGTATATATCAACAATGATTGGCCATCAACCAAAATTCCAAGCTTAATAGCAATTTGTTTGTTTCCTTATCCCGTCCTAAGTATCTTTATCCTACTAATCACAATCTCCATGAAATTATACATTCAAAACCTATTCTGGGCATTGAGCCTTCTCTCTTTTACTTAAGAACTCCTAAATATAAACCCTCAAATCTAAGCACAAGATTCTAGTCCTAAATCCGTAGTCACTAAATATAAGATTTCGTTACTCCTTCTTAGATACCTTAAAACCAATCTATACTATCAAACTAATCATTCTTAATGGTTTCTAAGTCCACTATAGTCAGTCAGTCATATCTGTCCTATAAGCTTAACCCAATGAATCCCCAATAAAATATACTCATCACAATCACACATAATAACATATTATAGTTATACTACAGAATCTGTTAACTAGGTCTGGCTATCCAATCATCAAAATAGAAGGTAACAGGGCCTAAGACTGGGTCTAGCAATCCATATCAACATTCAACCAAGGTAAGGGTCAAGCAAGACAGGAAAGATTATCGAAATACTTCCAAGAATAGTACGAGGCCAAACGAAATACATAGGATGTAGTCGAAGTAAAACTCAAGAACCATATACCTCCATAATTATGTCACATGAAGTTACTATCGCGCTAGTGTGCATCTGGCTGCGATTAACTTCCTCATTCCATAATACAACGGATGGCTGCAGTGCACAGCTGCCACGCCAGATAATATAGGTTCCTGAACTTAACTTGGCTAATATCCGTGAAATATTTTCAAACTTTTTTTATAAAATAAAGGAGAAGACGTTAGTCAAAATGCTTCGGGAGTGATCCAAGTAGAATTCGAGAAACGTATTTAACCATGATGCCGTTATCCGAAGTCATGCCTCGCCAGTATTTCTCTGGATACAAACTCCCGATTCTGTAATACAAGGATAAATTACCTTTCGAACCTTCCCTGAATCAACCCATGAGGCACCTTCAACAATTATCGGGAAGGATAAGAAGAATTACCCAAGTGGTTAGCGAAGAAGAGTTTAGTCAAATCATAGGAAGATGGAACACAACAATCATGTTGAGAAAATCCTAATTGTGGCTGTAGATAGACAGAGTTAACCAAGACGGGGAAGAATAATGATAAGAATTTGTTCTTGCTCATCTGGTCATAACAAAGTGATCCAATTTAAGATACAGTCTGATAACCATACACGTCTTCCTGAAATTATGTTGCTAGAATTTTTGCCACGCCAGTAAGCATAGCTGCAATAAACGATAGAGTCCATAACTAAGTTATACACCCTAAATCATGTCATCTGGAATTCTTACCACGCCAACCGGTATGGCTGCAAGAAAATCCAAATTCCATAACTAGGATGGTATAACCAACATCAGGCTCCACGTCCATATCGTGCTAGCTAGTATGACTGCGATAAATTCTAAACTCCATAAATAAAGTAGACATTTATCGTTCTCATCGAATATGTTTATCAGAATATCTTAACTCAATTCATAAAAATTGATCTTAGATACAAAGTCAAAGTCAACAACGAACGAACATCAAGATTCAAAATTTAACCACGAATCAAGGATAAGAAATGAAAACTAGCAGAACAGATTTCGAGACAGGATTTAGGAAAAGTTTTCAGGAGAAGTCCCAAAGGTACGATCTTGGTCAAAATAAAGGAAATCATTGGAATATAATCTAAAACAATCTCAACCTGATATGAGACTGACAAATCATATTTTCGTCTCAACCTAGAAGATATATAAGTTCAACTTATACCTTCCCTCTGGGGTCCACAAACTCATTCCTAAAAAGAATAAAGTTTGATACGGACAAATATTACAGAAATCAGGACGGACAGGAATGAATGGGAAGAGTTTCGAAAAGTTCGAAATAAGATTCCCAGGGGTCATCCCTGGAATCTACCAAGAGTTCCTAATATGTGACCGAGTACCAAAATCCTAAAATATTCCATTACTCAACCTTAATCCTAGGGCAGGCTCGCAGTACTACCACGACTTCGCATTAATTGCAAAGTCTGACCTGCATAGGCCACCACTAAAAACGTGTCACGACCCGCACCCGGATATACGGGTACGAATATGTGGGCCACGCCCAGCCTACGCCGCGGTATCGGCGGTAGAACGCTGTCAAGTATACTATACTAACTACAACATCTAAGATCCTTAACTATGAAATGTACTCATGTCACATCACGAAAACTAAGGAAGATAAGACAAGAAATAATTACAATATCACTAGAACAACTAGAATCTACAATGATCATAAGACAGGAAAATAAAGAAGGAACAACAAAACTAACTAAGGATAACTACCAGGCAACTCACATAGAGGAATAGTGAGATCCACCTCAGCTAGCAACATCATGAAGTCCAATACTGAGGGCACAACTACTCCTAAAATTTTGTCAACATATCCAGTCAGGATGGAACGAGCACAAATCTCAAATAACAGTTCTAATTAGACGATATTGAAAATGTAGCAGTAAATAGAGAGAATATACAAGAAATCATGAAATATACTTGTGAGTCTCATGGCAAGGTAAGCTGTAAATCTAGAGCTAGAACAAGGCAAGCAAAACTGATCATGGCATGTACAAGAATCAAGAATCATCTATCCAAGTGTGTGAGTACTAGTTTCGACATGTGGCCGGCTTGGGTCTGCACAAGGTCTACTGATCAGGCCAATCATATGTGGAGTGTAGGATTGGCTAGCATTCAAGGTCTACAAGAATAAACAAGGTGGATAATGACCACATATCTACACTAGTGCTCCTCGTCCCCGACTAGTATAGTGGATCCAACCATGACACATCATGACATGTGATTCTCCGAGAGGGTAGCTAGCCTTCACAGGAATCGTGTCTATACAATGCACAAGGAACAAGAAAGACTTGTACAAGATATACCAAGGAAAGCGAGGAATAACATCTCATGACGGGATCCAGAGAAATACCAATCTGTGTGAACAATGTGTCAAGAGAATAAGGGTATCTACACTAAATACAAGAAACATAAACGATATCATAAAACAGAAATATTATCAGAGAATGTACTCGCTTGTGATCTGGTGGAATATGTCAACTGGTCCAAGAACAGTGCCTCGAGGACCTATAGGTGGAAATACTGTATCAAGGGTTTGGAAGTAAAAATCAAGTCATGCTAAGTCAACTAGGTCAAGGCAAGTCAAACTAGGTCAATCTAAGTCAAGGGTTGACTTACAGTTGACTTTTGGTCAACTGGTCAATTCTGGTCAATTCTAGGTCAACTCTAGGTCAAACTTGACTAACGTTGACTAACAGATGACTTTGGGTCAACTGGTCAACTTCGGTCCAGTTCTAATCAATTTTATGCTATGGTTGACTTCCGGTTGACTTTTGGTCAAAATAGTCAACCAAGGTCAAAACTAGTCTAACCTAGGTCAAATGTTGACTCTACTTCGACGTTCAGTCAAAGTAGTCAACCATGGTCAAACTGGGTCAAAGTTAGTCTCTACAAACATCTACAGGGTCAACACATTCAATTTCAGTGGTTGTGAAATCACTGGAATCGATGGATCTCAAAATACCACAAAAGGAGAAAGATTATAATAATATGGTAAAAACCTACAGATGTTGTCGGATGGTGGAACAACCATTACCAACGTGTCCAGAATGGTCAAATCAGCTAGGATAGCCTGTCCATAAGTCCAATTTGGACACAGGAGCAAAAAGGTAATTTCGGATCAAAACGGTGTCCGTGTCGGACCCGCTTTGCACCGAAAAACGTGCAAGAATACTCGTCTACCAAACCTAACAAATTATATGTCCACGAATCCAGAATGACGATATGAACCCAACGGTATATCCAGAATTGGATTCCGTTGACCCGATCTCAAATTGGTCCGTTGACCAGGACATTAAAATTCCGATTTGTACGGAAAAGCGTGTCAGACCCATTGTCCTCAAAACTCAGCAAATTTTATGTCAACGAGTCCAGAATGACGATACGAACTCAACGGTATATCCGAAATTGGATTCCGATGAGCCGAACTCAAAATGACCCATTAACCCGGATATTGGTATCCGACTTGCACCGAAATGCGTGCTGGAACCAATGTCCACTAAAACCTAGCAAATTATATATCAACGAGTCCAAAATGACGATACGAACTCAACGGTATATCCGGAATTTGATTCCGATGAGCCGATGTCAAAAAGTTCCGTTGACTCGGACTGTGGGGCCCACTTTGCACCAAAATGCGTGCCAGGGCCCACGTCCTCCAAATCTAACAAACTTTATATGAAAATAGGCCAGAACGACACCACGAGTCTATTGGTGGTGTCATAATTTGAATCCGGAGTCCCGGGTTCAAAAATGGGATTTAACAAGTGCAACACTAAGAATTCGAACGGCCAACTTTGGCGTCGAATTCGACCGACCTAACAAGCTCAAACTGAAATGAAATCTAAAGGGGGCAGGAAGAAGGTTATACCAGCTGTGCACCGAAACTGGTAGTGCGCAAAACGGAGCTGCGACGACGAAGATACGAACCCGCGAAGTTGGCATCACGAAACTGTCCAAAAATAGTTCAAATTAAAACGTCAACTTGGTAGCCGGTTTTGAGGTATCAAACGACGAAATTAACGGTTGAAATTTGAGAGGGATGAAGGGGTCTATACCGAGATTGAGACGGAGCGAAGAAATCGCCGATCCAACGGTCGGATTGTCCAGAAAATCCATGCAAAGTCGCTACGACGGAGCGCGAATTCTGGAATTCCTCCGCACGCGCGTCGACGTAACTCCGAGAAAAATGCTGAAATCGCCTAGACGGCGCATCCCAGAGGACGTTGGCCGCCATGGGGAGGTCACCCAGGGCTGCACCCGGTCAGGGGGGCTCACCGACGGCGGGGGCCGATCGGGGTGGTCGTGCGCGGTGGTGCGGCAGCCACTGCGGCTGCTACTGCAGCTGCTGCTGCTGTGCAGCAAGCTGCTGCGCGCGAGCGCGCGCTGCAACGCGGCGGCGGCGGCTGCCCGGCGGTGGTGTGATGAGTGGTGGTTTAATGGTGGAGTGGTGATGGTGATGATGATAATGGTGTTGGTTTTTGATGAGAAATAAAGAAGAAAAAGAAGAAGTGAAGAAGAAGAATGGAGAGGTGGGGGTGTCGGCTAGTCATGGGAAGAGGGAGTGTACTGCTGTAGGGAGAGGGGAGGTGGTGGTTTAATGTTAGAGAAGAGAGAGAAAGAAGTATGTGTGTGTGTTAGTATATAATATAGAAAGTGAGAGAGAGAGAATAGGGATATTTAATGAGAGAGAGAGAGAAAGAAAAAAAGTAAAGAGAGAGAGGGGGAGAGTGTTGCTCGTACAGCAAGTGGGGGGGTTTGCTTGGAGTGATGGGGTGATGGTGAGAGGAAGAGAGAGAGTATATATGTGTGTGTACATATAAAATAAGAGGGAGAGAGAGAAAAGAGATATTTAAAAAGAGAGAGAAGTAGATATTAATGAGGGGGAGAGAGAAAGTGAAAGTAGGGAGAGAGAGATGGGGTGTTCGGCTGCTAGGGGGAGGGGCTTGTGTGTAAGAGGAGAGAGAAAGTGGGAGTTATATATATATATTATTTATGTATGTATATATATGTGTATATATATACAAATGAGAGAATTAGATATTTATACATAAAAAAAAGAGATATTTAGGGTAGAGAAAAAATATCAGTAGGGTGTGGGCAGTCATGATGGAGGGCGACATGGAGCTGGGGTTGGGTTCAGTGGAGCCGGGTCGGCCAAAATCGGACAGGGGGCAATATTCGAATTAAAATGGGTATTTATAATCATGGGCAAATAAATAACATACGGAGACTCAAATAAATGGGACACAAGTGTCAGACGGGTAGTAGGCTCAATGTGGGCCATGTCCATATTTGGGGTCGGCTAGGTTGGATCGATGTCGGGCCCGAAAATTAAATGGGAAATTAAATCAGGTTTTACGGTAGATAATTAATTGTCCTAAAGTCAACCGAAAGTTGTGCGAAGGAAATGGAGCACAAAATGGAGTGTCTGAGTGGGACACGAAGGTCATGGGTGAAGAGCGTCTCGAGTAGATCATGCATGACAAGTTGGTTTAAAAAAAAAGACTAGTCTGGTGCTCCTAAATTAAAAGTCACGGTAACGTACAAACGATGATCAAAGATAAAAGTAGGAATAATTATTCAACGATTAATTGGTCTAAGTTGACCCAAAGTTGCGCGATACAAAAAGTGCACAAGGGAACGAGTTCGAGTGGGACACGATATATCAACATGAAGATAATCTCGTCTACTACAAACTTCAAGAAGAAAGTTTCCAGAGACTGGCATCCCTGATGCTCTAGAAATCCAAGTCACGGTAGAGAGCATTAAATCAAATAATAATCAAATAATAATATTTATTCAAAATAATTGATTTATAAAATTGAAAAAAATAAGCCCTAAATTCAGGGGCTTACAGATGAACCTGTCCTCCATATTGCCCAATCTTGATTACCCAGAATTGATCAACTTAGATCGTATCGAGACTAAATATTCTTAGTATATACTGTGATTGGATTTCAATGCTATTGACATTCGTTCTTTAAATTTTTTATTTTGATTTTCTTTGAGTAGTTCCCTTTATCGTACCAATAGTCTTGACCCTTGACCGTACTCAATTTATTTGAATTCCATCGTGACCTGGATCTCTATCAATATGTTGCTCGTGCTCAAAAATCTCGATTTCATTCTTTTCGAACCTAAATTCAAATATTGATTAGCCCTATTCTTCATCGTGTCAATATTTTAATCGTAATCAAACTTCGATACCAATATCACTCGTGCATAAAACTCTGATTTATTCTTGAAATGACTAAATTCTGTTCCAATCGTGATTAAGCTTCATACTATTCTTAATCGTACCAGAAATTAATGTTAGGTTATGCCTACGCTACCACCATACTCTTCATCATATCTAAATACTATTTGACCAAGGTAAGAATGACTTTATCTTCGATCGTGTCGAACTAACGATTATGATCATGTTCGAATTTTAACACTGGTACTCAAACTCTCTTCTGACCATGATTTTACTTCCTGATTATATCTGAACTCCTTGTGATTAGTCGTGCCTAGATGACCTGGCATGACTAGACGACTATGAATCCCATGGTCATGATTCTAACGATCATGACTATACGTACCAATTTTGCCTCTGGATCGTGCTTAAAATTTTGTCCTTGATCACGACTACCCGGTTTGATTATGAACTTGTCATAAAATTGAGTGATCAAATCCGAAATAATTTTTCCATTGTGCCTAAAATCTTGATCTTCGATCACGACTATATATGAACTTAGTCGTGTCCGAATTTGATTTTGATCATGTCTGAACAAATTTTCTGTTAATGCCTAGATTTCAATTCTACAACTGCTCGTGCTATGAGTTCATTCCTAAATCATGCCTAGATTTTAATTTGGATAACTTATCTTTGATCGTGCCTAAGTGATTTAAATCATTTTCAAATTTCTAATCACGACCGAGCCCTGATTCACGACTTAATTAATCTTGTCCATCAGATTTTTGATCGTATCTATAAGACTTTAATTCTGTATCTTGATTGTGCCAAAATTTTATCCTTGGTCATACCAGGTCTTGATTTTGATCGTGCTTGTGCGACTTAAACTCTGATCTTATCGAGCCTAGATTCTGTTGATCGTGCTATACTCGAATTTAATCCTATCTTGACCATAACCAAAACAACAATTGATTATATTAGTCGTGACTCGAGTCGTGCCTAAGATACTGAATCTTCGTTCTAAATCGTGCCTAGTTGATTCGACCATACTTTGACCTTATTTTTGATCGTGCTAAAATATATCATTCTCCATGATCGTGCCTAAGGTTTTGACTATACTTTCCAACATATTTGAACCTTCGATTGGCCTGCCAATTTTAAATTTCGAGGATGAAATTTCTTTAAGGAGGGTAGATTTGTAACCTCCGTTAACCAATTTCTTGAATTTTTGAATTTTGTATTTTTTCAAAACTCTCAACTTTCTGAATCTCGAAAAACTTGCAAATTCTAATTTTGAGAAAAACAATTTTTGACCGTGATTGCTATCGGTCCTTGTTGGTTTTGGTCTACTATTTTATGCGATTTTATCCTATTGGAATTTTTCTGTCCATTCCTTTAAATCAATAAGTTATAAATATTGTTCTACATGGAGAGTCGTTTATTGAATTTTGAAATTTCAAAATATATTTATTTACTAAATAAATGATTGTTAAATATATATAAATATTTAAGTGAATAAATTAGTATTATTTCAGTAATTAGAAAATCTTGGCTAAAATATAATTAGCCCATTTGTTAAATTAGTGGTAACTAGTAATTAATCAATTGATTTATATCTAATATTTATTTAGTACTAATTAATTGGCAGATGGTGATAATGTTAGAGTTAGCAGTTAGCATTAGTGTTAGTATGTTAGTTCCCCACTAATTTTTCCTAGTTGCTATTACATTTACATTTTTAGGGTTTTCTCCCACTCCCTTATAAATAGACAAAAATCCCCAAAACCTAAAAGTTCCTACACTCAGCACATAGCCGCCACCTCCATCTTCCTTTGTCCCGATCCATCCGACCATCGGCACTCCGGCAACCCTACATTGCCTGGTCGCCGCCACACTGTGACCGGCCATCCCCTCGGCCACACTGGTGCCAGCCCGACCACCCCATAGCAGCCGAGCAACACCACCATCCTCCACCTCTTCCACCACCAGCATCACTCTCACAGCCTCCATCCCGTTCACAAACACCACCACCACCGACATTATCCGCTCCGCCCATCCGACAACCACATCCACCCTGCCCGACCAAGCTACCCCGGCCGTCCCTGCCATCAAACCACCGCCGCCACCACTGCAAAAATCACCATCCCGGCCAAACATGGCCAGCCACCACCATATCAGAGAACGAGAGAGTCGAGAGTGAGACTCACCTGACTCCGGCCGCGTCCCCGCCCATCACGCCGTCGACGTCCATGCCGTAGTTCGCCGTCGGCCAGATCCGGTGCCACCCGTCCCCGGCCATCTGCGCTAACCCTTGGCCTAGCCCCGCCGTAGATCCGGACCCAGCGTCGCCTCCTCCGGAGCTCCGGTCGTCGCTCCGCCCTTTCGAGCCCCTCGTAAGCACCCCACGCCGCCCTGGCCGAGAATCGATCTCCTGGAACCGCACACCCAGCTGCAGCTCGCCCGCCTGGCCACGCGCGGGACCACCGCCGACCCCGGCGGGGTGCTCCGCCACCCATGTGTACGACCCCCTTCTGTGAGCCCCTCTCCATTACTTTTCTCTAAAAATTTGGGGATCAGACCCTGTTATATATATTATATATTAGTATTAATATAATAGTTATATAATAATTTATATAATAATTTATATAATAGTTTATATATTAGTTTATAATAGTTTATAATAGTGGTAATAATGAATGGTATTATTGTTATTTTTATTATTATTAATAATCTTAAGTATTGATATTATAGTTATTATCATTAGTATTTAGGGATAAGTTTTGGGTTGGGCTCAGTAGCTTCTGCCCATTAATATGTTGGACGATGTTAATAAATTAGAGTTTTAAAATCAAATCTATTTTTATATATTTAATTGTTTTAGGGTTAATTGATTTAGACTTAATAAATTCTTTTTCTTTCATTAATAAGTTATTTACAAAAATGGTAATTTGGTAAAAATGGGTTATGGACTTGGGTTTCAAGCCCCCGAGTTCTATTATTTAGATATTTCATTATTGTTCTCAGGCTTGGGCTGCAAGCCCATAAATCGGTTTGTTTAATTATTGCACTATGAGTCGGGCTGGATAGCCCAATAGCCCATGTAATGATTTAAGGGTAATATATATTTATACATAAATTTTATACTGTTAATTATAATATGTATACAAAATATCTACTTAGTAAATATTTTTATAGATAAGTTGAGAGTAGATCTTTAACCTTGAATTTAATTAGATAATCTACAGTATTTCATATTATACTTTAAATCTATTTACCATAATTTATGATTTAGCCTAATGAATACTTTCAGTGTTATTCTAAATAAATTAATACTTTTGAATAATAATTTTGGTTAAATTAGTTATATCTATTTATTTATACCTTTCCTTAAAAATCTTTAATCGTGACTAGTTTAATTGTTTCTCTTTCTCGATTTGATTATCGTACCAAGCTCTGATTTTAGACTTTTATATATCAAACTAGGCTATTGGAACTATTCTGGACTCATTGGGACTGCCCATGCCGTCATTGGAACCCTCTTTTGGAGAGTAGCATTGTACCTACCTCGTGTCGATACGTTCGTGTCGCGTACGTCGACTTCAACCAAATCGAGGCGAGTACATTCTATGACTGTTTTATACTTGATAAAATTTACATTTACGCTCTAGATTACTTTACTTGATGCTGTCACATTGTTAACACGGATTGGTACTATATGGATCCCTTCATGAGATGTTGAGCATCGGGTTACAGTATGTCATGTGCGTTTCACTTTCATTATGTACTCCGGTGCTTTCACCATTCATGTGCACTCTTGTGATTCATGTACTCTCATGTTCACAGAGCCCCATGTATATATTCATGTGCACCCATTTATGGGCCTTCATGTGATATCATGTGCAATAACATAACCTGTCTGGATCCTTGTGTATTGATTGAGGTACGGAGGAGTATAAATGGTCATGTGAACAATTCTAAAGTAGTATACTCATGTGCAAACTCCTAGATTACTCATGTGCAAATTCAAGCCGTTCACATGTTCATATTGTACTCTAAATCACTAGTTCACTGTAGCTCTTTACTTATAGTAGATATTTCATTACAGTCATCTCTTTTACTCATGTATATTCTCAGCGTTTCATGTATCTTACTCTATTGCATATTTATATATCCTGTCATATTATGATCTGCGTGAGATGTACTGTGCTCGCTCCCGTCCTGACTGGACCTGTTGATAAATTTTACAGATAGCTTGAAGATTACTTGCTAGCCTAGAGGAGACACAGTAGAGGTTGGAGTAGATAGCTAGAGTTTTTCTTATTTTATTTTTAGTTGTCTTGAGTTGTATTTACCTTATGGATTACTGTATTTGAGATTTGAGATATTTTCTGGATTTGTGATATCTTAGACACTATGACTTCTATCTGCTATATCTCTTTGTGGATTTCAGTTTTATCTATCTTTTATCGTATTCTACCTTATATGTGATTGAGACTGTATTTGTTATGTCACCTCCATTCGGAGTGTATATACTGTACAGGTACCTTATATTGTTAGATGATTGACCTAGGACAGCGTTCTACCGCCGACACTGCGGCGTAGGCTGTACGTACCCACTTTTCGTGCCCTTACTCTACGGTGCGGGTCGTGACAGTTATTATGGATGCTTATGATATAATAACAGACATGTATATGAGTGTGCATTACTTTGACTCATGTCAGGACCCGCTTCTGAATAATTGGGTACGACTCGAATCGCGTCCGACCTACACTGTCGTGAACAATGGTAGTCAGACATCTAAACCTCAGGAATCATCAATGATAAAATATATCGATTACACATCATAGCAACTAAAACATTCAAGCAAATCACAGCAACACAAAGTCATCACAGAGTCCACTATCAGTGTTTTGGTACAACATACATTTACTAGCTCTTCCGGGACAAATCAGGTAACCATATCCTCGAAGAAATAATAACAAAACTGATACGTTTGTCTCATCAAAATTATCTAATACGTCAAAAAGCATCGGTGTTTGATCTTCTAGAATCTTCCAGGAGTCATCATCCAAAACCAATACTGTCCACATGTGCTGGTCTAATATGTCA
The DNA here is from genome assembly GCA_029216955.1 of Iris pallida. Classification (NCBI taxonomy): domain Eukaryota; kingdom Viridiplantae; phylum Streptophyta; class Magnoliopsida; order Asparagales; family Iridaceae; genus Iris; species Iris pallida. Next base: position 11,275,727 of record JANAVB010027397.1, on the reverse strand, counting down.
ACGATCTAGTCATGAAAGGAGTAAAATACAATGTAACTCACCAGTACTCAACAACAAGATACAATAGTACATAAAGTAACAAAGGCAGTAAATAACAAGTAAACTGATGAATACTTGAAATCATGCACTAACTACGTGTAACATATGCAATAGAACATCAGTAAGCATGTAGGGTTGTCAAGTCTAACGTATAGTGCAATGGTATGCTAGCAGTCACGTATAATATAATGTATATCATGTACACTATACTAGCAGGAATAAGGTATAAAGTAATGATATGCTAGCAGTCACATATAATATAAGGCATATCATGTACTCTAGACTAGCAGTCAAGTAAATGGACATAAGGTATAGCGCAATGATATACCAGCAGTCACATATAATATAAGGTATATCATGTACTCTATACTAGCAGTCGAGTACATATCCATACTTAGGTGGCTACATGCTTCGTGATCGTTCTCCCCTCTCCCCCCCCCCCCCCCCCGACACGACACAAGAGACATGCAACCAAGTAGGAAAGATGAAAATATGTCAAGCAATTGAGTGTAAACATGCATGTGAAGTTGCAAAGTAAAGTTAAGATTACAATTACTTGTCTTTACCAGATGTTGGCAAAACATCTCCAACTCCACCTATAATGATTAGGGAAATATCGGTTAGAAAACATGCTAAGAATTTCTAGAAGATTCCTAGCACTACTACTCGAACTAACCATCCAAAAAAATCATAATAACCTACTAATTTATTCAAAATAATTATTATTTACTATTAAGAATAATACTACTTAATAAAATTCTATATAAAATATCATTAGGCAAAATATCTAAATCAATCGTAAGGTAATTAAAATATTATCTAAACTTTGTCTAAAAAAATATTAGTTAAAATATTAATAAAATTACTAATCAAAATAATAATTAAATTTATTAAAGAATTTAAAGAAACTAGTTAACTAACAAATTAGTAAACTAGCCAATTATTCAAAACTAATTAATAATTAGCAATAATAAACCCAGCCCAGGTTATTGGGCCTGGCTTAGTCAACCCAATAAAAATTCCTATTTTTTTCTTTTCTTTCTTTTTCTCACTAGCCTTGGGCTTGTCTGGCTGGCCCGGCCTACAGTCCTCAACCATAATTCTTTTCTTCTCTTCTTCTTTTTTTTTCTTTTTTTTTCCACAACCCGTTAGGCTCGGCCCACGACCCGGCCCACTTATTACACCAATACCTAGCCCTAATTTTCTCAAATCACCCTCTCTCTCTTCCCACACACGCAGACACACAGCCGCAATGGCAGAACTCTAACTCATCTCAAATCCAGTACTCTTTCTCACTCTATTCTCAGTACTCCTCTCCTCACTTAGTCGACACCCAACAAATCCTAACAATCCATAGAGAAGAGGAAGTAAGGGAAGAAAAGAAGATGGAGGAGAAGAGGGTGATACCTCGGCGCGAGGCACAACTGCCGGGGTCATGGTGATCGGGGAGTCAACGCTAGGTTATAGACTTCGGTGGCAGAGTTTAAGGTACAACAGTGGCGGCGGGATAAAGAGCTGGTAACGGCGGAAGGGTCAAGATGGTACGATGGTTGCGGTCGACGGATCTGGTGGATAGGGCTTGTTGGCGATGATGCTGGTAAGAACTGTGTCTCGGCTGCGCTGAGACACGACGGCTAGATCGTCTTCGCAAGTGACTTCAGTGATCGAACATGGCGGTGTCCAGATCCAATCTTGAGGCGGTGATCGGTGCTCTGGTGGCTACAGTGCAACTCTCGTGGCGAACTCCGGTGATCGTGTCGTGGCCAGACATATCGAGGCGAGGTGGGACTTTCCGACGATCGAGACGGCCGAACACAGTGAGCAGAGTTAGGGCTAGGACTAGATCTAGGGTTCTTGGGTGTGATTTTGTACGTGTCCGTGTCAGTGGACACGAGACAGAGGGAATTGTAGGTGGACACTTGTGGATACAAGAGTGTCCGGAGTGGCAGGACATAATAATGTACTGTCCTGAGTCAGGGGACATATGACACAGCAGGGAGTGGGGTCGATACGGGAGTGACCATGCCAGAGAATGAATGTAATTGTAAGAAACAAAATTAATAAAGTGGACATGGTGGGGACACGATCATTAGGACCACTAGGAATAATGATTATAATAATTAATTTGCAATAAATAATGGTTATTTATAGCCTCATTAGAAAAGTCCTAAAATCTTTAGGCAAATGAGTTGAGAGAATATTCCTAGAATATTCCAGATTAATCTTGATTAATTTTAATTAATCCTGATTTGTCTAATGATTCCAGAATGTTTCCACTAAGTAATGTGACTAGCCATTATACAATGGATTTCCTAAAATAGCCAACCCACTTAGGAGTAATTATAAATCTGCCACTCTATAAAAGGAAGCTATAATTAATTAATCCAATTAAATATTATAATGAAAAGTCATAATCTAAAATAAATTCAAATATAATATTATAAATAAAATATTCCAAAAATTAATAAAATATTAAAATAATTAAGATTTTGAAAATAGGGGGTTACAAACTCATAAAAGAGTGAGATTCATTATGGACCAACAACCTCTATGAATTGGATAATGATACTTTGTGTATGATGGGTTGTTGATTATAAAATAAATTCATATCCTGATATATCGGGTTGATGATGTCCCCTTAAGGAGCTCATAAGGATTGTCATATAAACCTTGCAGGTGGATTATATCTGCCATGATAAATAAATTTGAGTGGTACTACTTAAGGATAAAATATGTTGATCAATATAATTGTCAGTAACTTATTTTGATCGACGGACATTCGATATCTTAACTTGAAGAGACGAACAAGTATATAATAAGAAGGAGCCTATAAATATAATTTGGAATTAGGAAGGTAGTACAACAATGGCCCTTTAGTAGATCGAGCTATTGTTAACATGCCTGGGTTGTTTGTTCGGACTGAACATGAGATACCTATATCCGTTAGGAGACATAACCCTAATTTCTCCTCATGGTCCATGCTGCATGTAGCCTATATATATCCTCCATATTCTTTGGCTGTCATATGCTGTCACGCCCCAGAACCAAAATACTGGAAAGCGGGGGACGGACACAGCCAGCTACGTTTATAGAAGTGTAATTCACCTCGATATACGATCATGACTATCTAGATGTATGAGGGTTTATCTACAAGCCATCAGTCTCTTATGGTAAAGAACAAGCCTAGGGTCTCAATCTCAAGCAAGTAATAATAGTTAAAAGATGTTAGACCATCAGATATTCAATAGTAAGGCGTCCCATACATTTCATATACAGATGATCATGAAGCTAGTCGTATAAAATGCGAGGACTAGCAAGAGTTTCAGTCATACATGATCAACCATAGGATTTTTCAATCATGTTACAGCCCTTAGGCAGACAAGAAATATAAAAATTCAACACGAGCTAACACTTGCTCGGCGGCTAAATGCCTCAAAATAATAATTTACAATAGAGTAGGAGAGCAAAATAAAATCCACTCGTTGCCAGGGTTATGTCTAGTGTTCACCATCTGGCTGGAAGGCTGAAAGATCCTCGGGTGCTGCTCTAAAATCTGGCCCTACAAAACCAGCTGGGTCATACCCCATAAAGAGCAAGTGCCACAAGGGAGGCTTCACTTAAGAACTAAAACCAGCATGTCAGAACATAAACAAGAATAATAATAGGAAAACATGAAATGTAAATAAGGTAACAAATGACGAGAGGACGAAGAACTATTCCGGAAGCCAGGTTACAATATCCTTAAACCAAACAAGGACCGGGGTTGTAACCCTTCACCTGAACAGAACCGGATATCTAGCCATTTATTGCTAAGAGTAAAGCGTAAGTAAGCATGTCCTGAGATAGCCATGTACTGGATCTAGACAAGACTAGACAGGATTAGACTCCATCCAACATTCACGGGCAAGCAAAGAGTACGGCTTGATACTTTAACTAACTAGAGTTATCACAAGCCTAGTTACTAGCAAGATGCAATGAGATGTTTCGACAGTCACAAGCCCTACAGCTATCCAGGTTATCCAGGCGAGGTTCATGTAAGAGTTATCAAGAATTAATACGTGACTTAGATTGCAACACATGACAGTGTGCATATTATATGTTTCAAGAAGTGCCCCACATGACAGTGGGCTGGAAATGTGCCCTACTTGTCGGCAGGCTACAAGTCCATCAGGTGTGGATGGGATAACGGGATCGCTTGTAACTGAAAATATCTCTCTATATGAGCTACTTTGATCAATCTAGTAATTAATCTAGTCAGATTCAGCATAAATCCGTGACCGTGGTAACCAGGGATGCGAGTACTAGACATGATGCGAGACGAGACTGGTATCTTATACAAGCACATTCAAGAACAATCACCCACGGTGTCAAGACGAGTTATTACTCAGTATGTCAAGATAGCCGTCGTAACAACATTCAATATTACATATCAGGTTTACTTGTCAAGAGTGCGCCACGACGGGTCACTATCATGTCATGTTACTTGTTACTTGTTAAGAGTGCGCCTTAACAGGCCACTATCATGTTCTATCCTTACATTATCATGAATGAGAGAAACTTGCATAAATAGCTAGTGTCATATTCTTGAAGCCAAGAAAAAGATCTACAACTTTCATGTTATGAGTTGGAAGAAATTCTGGCCACAATTCAGCCAAATAGGACATAAAACAGCCAAAATAGGTACTATGCGGCATTCTGCGGCCTTCTGCGGTACTACGCCATAGGATGCGGCACTATGCGACAGGCGACACTATGCGACTGGCTGTACTATGCGGCAAGCTGCATCACCATGCGGCACTATGCGACAGAATGCACTATGTGACAGGCTGCATCACCATGCGGCATTATACGGTAGGCTGCACTATGCGGCAGGCTGCGTCACCATACGGTACTATGCGGCAGGCTGCACTATGCGGCAGGCTGCGTCACCATGCGATACTATGCGATAGGCTACAGTATGCGACAAGCTGTACTATACGGCAGGCTGCGTCACCATGCAACATTATGCGGTAGGCTGCACTATGCGGCACTATTCATCGTCCATGCCATATTTAGGACAAATAAACTTAGAAAATGTCCAAATCTTATTTTGGCCATAAATTTCTCAAAATAAGTCGAAATCTAACTTTTCAAAGGTCTTTTTGGATAAAATTAAATTCTCTACAACATAGAACAATCAAAACAAAAAAATAATAGAGTTTAGTATATCAAAACCCAAAAAAACCAAAAAGGCTATAAACTTAGATCTATAAAGATCTCTTTATCTAAACCAAGAACTCCAAGTTCTAAAGAGACTTAGAATCAGGAGGGGAAGACAATGGAACAATGAAATTCAACATCCATCATGAAGCAAGATTACACTTGCCTAAGCTCTCTAGGTTGGTGGGGGAGTAATGGAGAAGAAGGAGAAGAAATAAATAGAAGTGATGAAGAGAGATAACGGGGTGGTTGGGCTTTATAAAGAGAGAGGATGGTTCAACATGTTGAACCAACCATCAAAACAAACCAAACCAAGCCATCCAATGCAGGTCAAGTTGGACCAACCCAACCCAAGGTCAACCTTAGCCAAGATACATCAAGGCAAGCAATAAAAAAAATACGGAAATACAATAAATAAAATACGGGTCAAAATTCGCATACGTATACTGGAAATACGAATAACAGAAAACGGGAGTGACAACTCTACCCGTCTTAAAAGAATTATGTCCTCAAAATTTAATCAAGAGGCTAGAGATGTCGGAACAAGCTATACTAAAGCACAAGCCATCTACGACTAGCAACCAATCAAGCAATCATTCATGCAAGCAAAAAATTTAAAAGCATAAGGCATAAATAAGACATTATACCTTACAAGCCAAATAGGTGTCGATATCGCGAGCGGATATCATCTTCACGCTCCCACGTTGACTCATCTAAAGAGTGGTGACCCCAAGCAACACGGAGTAAACTAATAGTCTTGTTCTTGAGTACCTTCTCTCCTCGGTCCAATATGGATACGGGCCTTTCCTCATACGAAAGGTTGGTACCAACAACCAATTTCGAATAATCAAGAATATGGCTCGGATCTAGGATATACCGTCGTAATTAGGATACATGGAACACGTCATGTACCTCACGTAACGACGACGGAAGAGCGAGACGATATGACACATCATCTACTCGCTCAAGAATGTCAAACGGCCTTATGTACCTAGGACTAAGCTTTCTCCGTACGTCGAATCGAATGACGCCACGGGTAGGCGAGATCCTAAGGAACACGTGGTCATCGACTGAAAACTCAAGAGGACGCCGATAAGAATCGGCCCAATGGCACTGGCGATCTTGGACAACTCGTAGATGATCTCTGACTTGTCTGACCACCTCGGTTGTCTACGTAATCATCTCTGGACCAAGCATCTGCCTCTCGTCCATATCATCCCAGGCTAAAGGAGATCTGCACTTCCTGTCGTACAATGCCTCAAAGGATAAAATCTGAATACTGGCCTGGAAACTGTTGTTATAGGAGAACTCCACTAAGTGCAGGTAATCTTCCTACGAACCACCGAAGTCCATCGTACAAGATCGCAACATATCTTCAAGAGTCTGAATCGTGCGTTCTGACTGACCATCTGTCTACGAATGATATGCTGAACTGAACTTGAGACGAGTCTCCAAACTCTCTTGAAGACTCTGCCAAAAGTGCGATATGAATCTTAAATCTCTGTCTGATATGATACTAACTGGAACTCCATACAATCTGACAATCTGCCTGAGGTACATCTCTGCTAGCTGATCCGTCGATTGACCAACTCTGAAGGGAAGAAAATGAGATACCTTTGTGAGACGATCAACGATAGCCCATATAGCATCCCTGCCAGCCGAGAATTTAGGTAATCCAGTTACAAAGTCCATGGTTATGTGCTTCCATTTCCATTCTGGGACAGATAAAGGTTGAAGAAGTCCAGCTGTTCTCTGATGTTCAGCCTTAACTTGTTGGCAAACTAAACATCGGGAGACAAACCGGGCTATCTCCCTCTTCATGCTATTCCACCAGAAATGCTGACGGATGTCTCGGTACATCTTCGTGCCACCGGAATGAATTGAATACTGAGAACTGTGAGCCTCTGTCATGATCTCCTGTCTGATATCACTACTGGGTACACAAAGATGCCTTCCATGTCGGAGAGTAACATCTTCGTGAATACATAACTCTGGTCTTCGTCCTGCTTCACACTCTGTTCTGAGCCGCTGAAGCTTGGAATCTGCTGATTGTGTCATCTTGATCCTCCTAACTATATTGGACTGAACTTGCATGCTGGTCATCAATGCCACATTGGTAGGGAGAACTATCTCTATCCCCATATTCTGAAGATTGGCTAACAATTCTGGTTGTATTGTTATAAAATAAACTCCAGTTCTTCTGCTCAATGCATCTATGTGAGCACCCTAAATTTTGGGTTGATTTTTTATATTTTATTTTAATTTTCTGATTGAGGGTAATTTTAAAATTTCGTGTTTATAATTATTTTAATAATGATATTTAATTCATGATATGATTTTAGGTGATTTTAAATCATTTTAAAATTATTTAAATCAATGACTTGTGGTTTTGACGTTTTGCTAGTGAAATCCTAGAGATTGTTTGACCTAGAGCCTAACCATGTGATTATGATATTTTAATATCATTTTTGGCCTAGGAATATTTTTGCATTTGACCTCTTTAAATTATTTTGATATTATTTTATTATTTATGATATTGTTTTGGGATTATTTGAGTCGGGTTCGAATTTCAACTCAATCCGACTTGAAACGGGGACCCGGGGGTAGTTTGATTCTAGTGGGACCCACACACTAGTTAGGCATGGCCCACATGATATTAATTTTAGTCCACATGATAGAAATATTTTAGTTAGAGGTTAGACTAATTATTATGGATAAGGTTAGTGTAATTAGAGACTTTAGAATGACTAATTTAGCCCCAACCAATTAGCCCTTTCCTAATACTCATAGAATAGGTTAGTAGGGGCTTTTGGACTTTTCCTAATAGGACAAAACCACTTTTATGGCCAGCCACAATAAGGATAGGGTTGAGCCTCCCATTTGTCATTATCCATCTATTTTTCTCTCTCTTGTTCTTTCCCAAATTCCTAGAGAGCAATCCCTAGCAATTTCTCCACCAAATCCTTCCATTTCACCACCAAATCACTACAAGAAAAATGGCTTTTCTTGACGGTTTTTCCCCGTCAAGAAAGACTTTTCTTGACGGTTTTGGATCCGTCATCTAGGCCCCCGTCAAGAAAAGTCGACGCTTTTCTTGACGGTTTTTTATTTGTTTTCTTGACGGTTTTAAACCGTCAAGAAACAAGCTTGTCTTGACGGTTTTAAACCGTCAAGAAAACAAACAAAAAACCGTCAAGAAAAGTGTCGACTTTTCTTGACGGGGGCCTAGATGACGGGTAATGACCGTCAAGAAAAGTCTTTCTTGACGGGAAAAAACCGTCAAGGAAAATATTTTTTGATGTTTAAAAACCGTCAAGAAATGAATTTTTTTTGACGTTTTGCAATCGTCAAGATAAACATGTTTACAATAATATCAATATATTCCAGAATCCAATTACCAAACACACATAATATCAATATATGCCAGTTACAACACACACATAATATTATAATACACAATCTTTTTATTGATCACAAATACAAAGTTTGTACATCACAAACATCCAAGAATGATATATACAAAGTATACAAAAATTCTTCTCAAGATTGGAGGAAGAAGAGTACAAAGAATCACAAGCATGACCATAATTATGATGATGATCCTCAAGGTGATAATATGAGCTTGATTTCCTTCAAGAGTCTTCTCAGGATTGTGGACGAAGGAGAACAACCTGGTTATTGTCAAGAACAAACAAAGAATCACATACTAAGGGCTTAAAGAAAATTTATGTATGACTCAACATATACAATACATAATGCAAACTAACATGCATGGATGCATACATGACATAACTAAGATTAGAGTGCTCAATATTTCTCTTGTGCTCTAAGCTTTCCAATTTGGCAAAAAGGGATATTTGAGAATGAAATCAGCATGTAAGGATGAGTTGAAACTTTAATCTTCAGTTGTCCATGACATAGATACCGGTATATTATTTTATTAAGCATGAAAGGTAGCATGCATGACCAAGAAGAATGGGTCAAGTTTTATAAGTCCAGGAGTGCCTTCAATAGGTCATGATGTAATTCCATTGACCCTAATATCATAATTAGTTCCCCAAAAATGACTGGCTTCACAAATGGACTCAGTTTTATGAGTCACTTCCCATTTTACATTATTTTAATTTTTATGGGAAATTTCTAAAAACTATTGCAGCCTTGAACCTTGACATCTCCCTAACACGCCAAAGGCCTTAGCCAGTAGGCTTCCCCATCTTAGTCACCAGCTTGCAATTTGAAAAAAGCCACATATTATTTTCTAGAGGATAAGCCACCAACTAATGTTGCACAAAAAGACAACTCAACAAGTGCTTCGTGACTGAAGTATAGTGGAGAGAATTATACTGATGTACTTCAAAAGTAAATTGAGCCAGAAAGTATAATAGATGTTATACCATATCAACATGCAACAAAGTATACTCACATGTTCGAAAGCCAAGGTGACAAATCCTCCATTGCCTGATGCTCCGTTAACATGAATATCTAGCTTACGAAAATGTTTGATGGTTGTTTCTACACTTCTTGCCACATCCTCCTGCTTGCACAGATCGCCTTCAAGTCCAACAGCCTGTGTGACATAATTGATAAAGATTTATGTATTATCGAAGCATTAGGCTAACCAGATACATATTAGAGGATTCTCTAATATTGGTAAAGATTAATGAAGATCCACCTATGAATTCTTCCATTTTAGATAGCTTCATTGCCACATCCACCTGTAACATTATAAAACTATGTAGTTCTAGTTCAATATTTTCATAAATGAAATATTGCATCTAGTCTTATGGACATATCAAGAAAACTAGCAAGTTCGTGGGGAAGTATATTTATCACATCATTAGAAGAAAGCAAAAGGTAAGGTGATGGTCTGATGGCCCAATGCACCCTGCACATAAATCTTGCAACAAATTTCAAGTACCAATCATATAACTCTAGTTGGCATATGTAAGAAGAAAGGGAAAATGAATAGATTCCAATTAAGATGCAAATGGAGCCCTTAAAATTGCTACGTGAAAGACAATAAACAACTTCCTAGTTTAGAAATGTGTCTGAATAAAATATTAACTAATAGAAAGAACAATACAAATTGGGTGGTATTGGTAGTATCCTCCTACAGGACATTAATTATGTGGGAAAACACATAATAAAGCACTATGTAAGTTTAAAAATACATCAAACAACTCATGATGTGTGTAGTATGAGTACTATATGTGGATTATGAAACTATAACTATAAAGTTGTTTGAAATCTAAAATTATGATGAACAGAAAATAGTTTATCGAGCCAAATAGAGAATCCTTTATATGGGATAGCTGATGTATAGTTGTTTCAAGTTTATGGAGTTGTCTTTGCTAAAGGCATCAATGATGTTATCCTCGCCAAGTCCTTCAAGACTGATGTCTCGACCATTTAGAATGTCAAGGCTGACCTTGCACCTAAGGCCTAACCTTGCATCTCTATTATGTCCTACTTCATATGCATAACGAGTACTTGGAGCCAATTGTTTCTTAATTTTATCGAGGAATGCCTATATACAATATTTATGTCCTACCCAAGGGCTTATTTTTAAGAATTTTTTGTTGTTACCTTCACTCATGAAACAAACCAAACAGTTCTAGAATATACACATAATATTTCAAGGGTATGTTGTTGCTGTTGGTCTTGCTCCCTTTCCTGCTACTTTTTTTCCTTCTGAGTTAGGACTAAATTGTTGTAGAAGACGTACCACCTCATGATGCTAGGACTAAACATATGTTACCACAATTAATATACTTTTTAAGAAGAACATCACTAGTATTTAACTTGTTTTGATGAAGAAGCCATATCAATTTAATTACCAGTCCCGCATAATATCCTCAACCTTATTTTAAACATGGATATCACCTTCCAAATATCCTTCTAAATACTGGGCCTTCTTAGGAAAATTTCTTAGATAAATGATATAACTTGCTTCTATTGACATAGATAATAGTTAGTTGTTTAACTAAAACAAGATCAATATGAATTAAAGCTCATCTAAATACTTGGTACAGTTTCCAATGTTGTCAAGTATGTTTCCTGTTAAGATATTGTTTCTCATATAACTGAAGAAACAAAGTTGGTAAGGAACAAGCAATGAAGGTAAATACACATGTAAGTCACCACATTGAAAGGAATCATGGAACTCACAAAAACCATAGCCTTGTCAGTTGGCACATATCAGTAAAGTGGGTTCCTTCTAAATTGTTCTCTTGCAGTTCCTTGAAAATTACTCATCTAGCATTAGTACAAGAACAACACATACTTGTTGACTACAAATGGAACAAGAGTCTAAAAAGGCAAAATCATATGGCCTTCCAACTTGCTGATATTTTTCAACCCTACTTGTGTTTCTTTAGGTGTGTGATTCCCCAATTTATTCTCAAAACATTGACTTTTCTAAAAAAAATCCTAGCTAACGTATAGTTCTATTACATTTCACTGATTCATAAAACTTATATTATATTAAAATTTCTTATCCTACTTCCCCAAAGAAAATGAATCACAAATGATAACAAGCTGAGAACGTTCTCACAAGCACTATAAAACTCTATTCCAGAAAATACATGGATATGAGGATCGTTCCAACCAATTTGCAGAACCCAAACGATAGCATCAGAACGTGTGTCTCCTAATTGTAGGAGACACAGACCAATCATCATCGACACGCATATATGAAATAGCAAAACCAACCCAAGAGTTTCAGAAATATACCGAAGGGCAAGTCGGAATCCGAAGGGACGCCTCGGACTCGTGCTACGTGTGCGGACACGGACGTCGTCTCGCCGTGTCGCGGCTGCGATCATCGGGTCGGCTACGGGAAGCACGCACGGAACGGGAAGCGTCCACGGGAAGCACGGGCAGCAAGGTCGGCTCTGCGGGGAAGCACGGGAAAAGCCGACGGGTCGGGACTGAGCCGAAGAGCTCGCCGGAGCTAGGGTTTCCGGGGGGGTCGGGATGAAGAACATGGGAGAGGGGTTTAGGGCTGTGGAGAAAATCGGGGTCGGAAAGGAAGGGGGAAGAGGGAACGCTTGAAGTCGGCTGCGGGGATGAGAGGGGAGACGGCGGATTGCCGGAGAACAGGGTTAGGGCACGGTCGGGAGGGCTGTGGAAGTCGGGGTGGCTGACGAGATGGTCGAAAAAGAAGCTAGGGAAGAGGGCGGGGGAGAGGGGGAGACTTACAGGCTCGGTCGCCGGTCGGGGTTCGCCGGCCGGGGGAAGACTTCCACCGGAGGGGGAGCTCGAGAGGGAGAGGGATGGGGGAAGGAGGAAAAGAAGTATGTGGATGTGAAATATATAAGAAACCCTCGATTCCCAAATTTTGTTAAAACCGTCAAGAAAATTTTTTTTTTGAAAAAATTACGAAAATGGCATCTGAAATGTGCGCGCCTTTTTTTTTGCACATGCATTACTTGACGGTTATCAGCCAACCGTCAAGTAATGCAATGGGTTTTCTTGACGCTTTGTATAAAACCGTCAAGTAATATGGTCAAATTTTAATATATAACAGAAAAATGGGTGTTTTGTTGACGTATGTCTAAAACCGTCAAGATAACTGCTTTCCTTGACGGTTTTGACCATACGTCAATAAATTGACCGTCAAGAAAGGTCATTTTTCTTGTAGTGAATCTTCTTCTTTCCTTCTCCATTCTAGTCAAGGAGGAAGCTACCCAAGTTTGGGAGGATTCGGAGCTCGTTCGTGTCCTTTTGGAATCTCTACGTGTCGGTGTCGCTCCGGGAAGGTTTTTCTTCGATTCGATCTACCGGGAGGTATAAATCCCTTCTCATTTTCATTTCCTCATGCATATAGGTCTATTTTGAACCCATAGGAATGACTCCCATGGTTGTATCTCCATTTGTGTCTATTTTGTGTCCATTTGGAGGTCATAGGAGTGTCCTTTGTGTTGTGGATGTGTTCATGTTACATATATAGATTTATATATATATATATTGTAATGAGAGTGTATCTATATTTATATATGTAATAAATGGTTCATGATGATTATATAATCAAGTTTGTGAGTGTGGTTCCTCATATTATTATTGCTATTATTGTTGTGGATAATTAGGATATATATTGTGTATTCTTTTGGCTCAAACTATCTAAATCCGTCATGATTTTTATCCACATTTTTAATTTCAGCCCTAACTTCGAAATGTCATAACTTCTAGCTCAAAGCTCGGTTTAATCTTCCGTTTTTTTTAAAAGAAGCATATTGAAGTTAGCTTTCCAAAAACATATATTAATATGCCTAATTCTTTCTGTAACTTTTTGGAGAATTAATTGAGTGTCAGCTGTACGAAAAACAAACGCGTTCTCGGTGTTTTCGCGATTCCGGGAGTTTTCGGAAACGAAAACGCGATCCGTTTAAAGTTTCGGAAAGCTAACACATAGATCTATAACATACTTTAATCATAGAGTTTAATTCATGCTGAGATGGTACAATATTTATTATTAGTAGGAGTTACTATTCGGCATATGCATTTTGTGCACCCTTGTGTGTAATATAATGTTCTATTTGATTTTAATCCATGTTAATGTATATATATTATGTAACTAACTAGAGAATGCAAGCATGAGTAAATATTTAAATAAATGATATATGAGGTGTAAGTATCCTATCTAATGTAAGCATGTATAAGTATGGCTTGTAATGAATATGTAGGTTCCATAGTATGTAATGTATGGTGCATATAGTAGTGCAAGAGAATAAATGAATGATGAATGAATGCAAGCATGAATGTAATGTAATAATAGATGTAATGTATGCAATATACAAGTTAATGAGATATAATGTTCTATGTTAACACAAATCCTATATTACCTCATGTACCCCCTTACACTATGTTGACACTATCACACTTGACACATTGTTCACTTACACTTTGACACTCTTTGATATGTATACACTATGTATGCCCATTTAACCCTCACTTGCCCCTTTTCCATGTTCACATACACACACATAGCCTCTTAAATAAGTATTTATGAATATAGTTAACTTAGCTATGTATGCATATTATATATATGTTAGCATATTGTGTTGTAATATATAAGTTTATATAACCATTTGAAATGCCATGATTATAGACCTAATGTTGAATACTAATATATGCATGTTTATATATGTGTAGACATATATAGCTTAAAGTAATAGATTACCTAGTGTATATCCAATGTGAATTCTTACCTATTTGAGTATTGAATAATTGCATGCTATATAGAGTTGGGTGTATGTTGGCTTGTATAGCCTTGTATTGATGTGTGCTTGCTAGGATAGTCTTGGTTAGGCCTAGTAAGACTTACTGGGTTAGGACATGACCTAGTTTGACCTAGTTTGACTAGTGCAGTTGACCAGAGTTGACCAAGGGTTGACTTTGGCCTAGTTTGACCTAGATTCATGTAGAATGCATTGTAGTGCTTTATATTACCCTTCTGGATATGTTGTGACTTATGCTGTTCTAATTAGGAGCCAGACACCTCTCCTCGGACAGTATATTTACTTTGGACATTCAGACATCAGACGAGTACATTCTCTGATAGTTCTCTCATTTATTTGTCAATTACTGTACTTCAGTTCTAGTTAGCTGTATGTGATTCTCTGTTACAAACACGTATTTTTATTTCTGAATCCATGTATGCGACACACATACTTACTTGTCTTACCTCTATTATTCGAATCACCATACGAATCACCATACGAATCACTATTCGAATCACCCTATTCGTATCTTCATATGTTGGTTGGACTTTTATTCGATTGGTGTGTCAGATTTTGGATTCATTTGTATTAGATGGGCGGGGAAATACTTGATTAGACATGTGAACATTCCCAATATTCGAACCATCCCACTGTGAATATATTCGAACGATAGCCATTCCACACCCGGCCAGGTGTGTGATGTGCCGGATTTACCCATAGCCGTTTACATGTCTAACTAAGTATTTTAAAACACACTTGGAGAATTTATTCGAATCATTATTAGAACATCATGTGAATCACTATTCGTATCACCTTATTCGTATCACCTTATTCGATTCACCTTATTAGAATAATGATTAGAATTACATTCGACTCATCTTATATTAGACTCACATTGGGATTACACTCGACTTATATTGTACCATCTGAACTCATTATGTTACTCTAGTTCAGCTAGATTTTATTTTACAGTCTTTATTGCTATGATTTCTTCTCTTGTTTAGTTACTTACTTTCTTTGTAATTTATCTATCTCTCCATACCATCACCTGAATATAAACTGCCATATTCATCAATACAACTGTCTATAACTGCTTTATAGTTTTCTGTCATTTACTTGGATTTTCTAGATGAGATGTGCTCGTTCCTGTCCTGACTGGACCTGTTGATAAATTTTACAGATAGCTTGGAGGTTGCCTGCTAGCCTAGAGGAGACACAGTAGAGATTGTATAGATAGTTATTTTAGTTGTCTTGAGTTGTATTTACTTGTGGATTACTGTATTTGAGTTTTGAGATGTATTTCTAGGATTATATATCTTAGACACTTAGACTTCTATCTCCTGTATCTCTTTGGATTTCATGTTTATCTATCTTTATCATTCTATCTTAGATTGTGATTGAGTTGTACCTTTGTGTTGGTCTCCTTATGGAGAGTATTCATATTATGCTAGTTATAGTTCATGACCTAGAACAGCGTTCTACCGCCGACACTGCGGCGTAGGCTGGGCGTTGTTACATACTCGTACCCTCACGGTGGGTGCGGGTCATGACACGTTTTTAGTGGTGGCCCATGCAGGTCGAGTTTATGTAGTGGTATTCGAACTTGAGTACCACTACAGCCTGCAGTAGGAATATGATATATCTTGAAGATACTCAATCACAATTAGGATCCCTTGAGAGATTCCTGGGACGACCCTTGAGAATCTTGTTTAACTCCGATTTGAACACTCTTTTTTTTCTTGATTTGATTTATCTTTACTTTCTGTTGTTGAATTTGATTTTGATGTATTATTATTGAATTTGAGTTTGTATTTATTGAATTTGATGAAGGTTGTGGAATTTTGAATCTTGATGTTAGCTGTAGCATCCGAGTTTGTAGTTATATGATTTGAAGGATTTTGTTCATTTCTGAATTTTGATGTTCATTGATAAATTTGATTTTTTTTGTATTCATTGTTGATTTAATTTAATTTTTGGCAAGATGAAATTATATGGGCTAGGTCATCTAAGTTATGAAAATCTTGTCTTATATAGTCACATTAGCCAGCATGGTGAGGACATATAGTCTGATTTTGGATATATTTCTCGGGTGTGGAAATTTAAGGTTTTTGCAGCCAAGCTAGCGGCATCGCAAAAATGTTAAATACCATGATTCTAGAGGTATGTGCATAAGTCAAGGACTCTGTGATTATCGTAGCCTTGCTCACTAATATGACGAGGATTTAGAGTACCATAATTTTGGATAGACGCATATGATTATCAGATTGTACCTTAAATATTCTCGAACATGTTTTTGCTACTTTTGTTTCAGTCATTCAAAAAAAAGAGAAGGAATTATTGTTGTTTTGTTTCTCATTGTTTACTTAGGATGTAGCTTTAGCTATTTTTATAAACCTTGTGTAACTTCTTACAAAAATTTATTTCTTCTTAATACAATAAACCAATGATTTTGCTAGGCCTTATTTTGGATTTGGTATTATAATTCTTGTTTCAAAAAAAAGGGTCTCTCTTTTAAATAGATAAGCAGAACAGATTCTATTATCATTCTTTTCCTGCCAATATTTTTACTACCATCATTACTTGTCTTATATACCTGTCCTGATTATATCAATTCCCTGTCTCATATATAATTCTGTCAGCTATACCTTAAAAAATCTTGAATATTTATATTATTTTTTATCTGAGAAATGTTGGGGAAGTGATATAAATCATCTAGTTCGGAAATGATGTAATTGGTTATCATATGATGATTTTGTAGGAATCAGAGTATTGGATGTCAAATATGAAAAATTTGAAATGGAGATGTGGTGAAGGTTTAAAATGAAATCGAGGGATAAATGTTATCAATTTAGAAACAATCACAGAAAGTGGATTATGAATAATTCATGGATGTATTTCAAAACTAATGAGGATGTTTAAGGTCAACCTAGTTTTAAGAACTTAAAAATCTTTGTTATTGATTATTGGGAATTATTACAAGGCTATGTAGAAATTTAGAGATGGAAAGGAGAATTTAATCGAATAAAATGATTATGCGAAATTGAACTAGATAGTGTAAGATGGTGACTAGAGACAGAGAGAACACAAGGATTTTACGTTATAGAAATTATTTTAGATGATTGGAAGAAAATTATAGAATTCAAAAAAAATATTTGAAGGTGAACGTTGAAGAAAATATGAAGGTTGATTTATAAAAAAAGAATAAATTTTGTGTGACATAGTGGTATTGGAGTTTAGTGAATACGAGACTCGATTTAAACAAGTCCAAGGATTCCATAAAATGGATTTAGAGGTTTCGCATCTAATTTAAAACGAGGTGAAGGAATTTGAAATTTTGATTAAATGAATAAGTGTTGACTCCTAAAAAGAGGGGTATGTTTCGTGGAAAATGTTTTGGAACTTAAAGATTTTGTCTATGGTGATTGTGGTAAAGGTTTAGATGACTGAAGGTTATAAATTTCGATGATAGTTATATAGAGGTTGATTTTCATATTGGGACTTGTGAGGAAAAAAAAAGAATATGGTTTAGCAAATGATAAACTGATAGTATTAGAGAGGGATGATTTGCTGACTTCGTATGAAATCTTTTCCTGTTTTCTCTAAAAGGGATTTTTCAATATCATTGAATCCTAGTT
Source organism: Iris pallida (assembly GCA_029216955.1). Taxonomy (NCBI): domain Eukaryota; kingdom Viridiplantae; phylum Streptophyta; class Magnoliopsida; order Asparagales; family Iridaceae; genus Iris; species Iris pallida. Next base: position 11,257,633 of record JANAVB010027397.1, on the reverse strand, counting down.
TCCTTAATCCGACCAAATCGACTTCGATTATCTTTTCTTATCATATTTATATCTTGGGTTGTACTTAATTGAATTAAATTTGATTGTGACCTGAATCTCTATCCTTGGATGCTCGATCTCAGACTTTGTTGAACCTGTCCTCCATATTGCCTAAATCTTGATTTCCCCCAATTTGATCAACTTAGATCGTATCAAGACTAAATATTCTTAATACGTATTGTGATTGGAAATTTTCCATGGAATTGGCTTTCATTCCTTAACTTTGATTTTGATTTTTTTTTTGAACCCTTTAAAGATAATGGGTAGTTACTTTTCTTTATTTTTATGATAAGTATCAGTTTTCATATAGGATGGTAGACTGCCTTACAGTTTTGATGGTTTGTTGTTTTTGTAACTTTTGTTTAGCACCCTAGATTGTATGTGTGTTTTGATACCCTATGACCGTTTTGGTTTAGCATGACTAGAATACCTAGATGAGACTTTCATTATCACCGTATGCCATGACCCTGTATGTCGTCCTTTTGATGGTATGATTTATTTAAGTTCTGGGATTTGATTGTGGGGGTTTGACCTAGAAGGATTACGAACATTTTAATTTCGAGGACGAAATTTTTATAAGGTGGGTAGGATGTGAGCACCCTAAATTTTGGGTTGATTTTTTTATTTTATTTTAATTTTCTGATTGAGGGTAATTTTGAAATTTCGTGTTTATAATTATTTTAATAATGATATTTAATTCATGATATAATTTTAGGTGATTTTAAATTATTTTAAAATTATTTAAATCAATGACTTGTGATTTTGACGTTTTGCTAGTGAAATCCTAGAGATTGTTTGACCTAGAGCCTAACCATGTGATTATGATATTTTAATGTTATTTTTGGCCTAAGAATATTTTTGCATTTGACCTCTTTAAATTATTTTGATATTATTTTATTATTTATGATATTGTTTTGGGGTTATTTGAGTCGGGTTCGAATTTCAACTCAATCCGACTTGAAACGGGGACCCGGGGGTAGTTTGACTCTAGTGGGATCCACACACTAGTTAGGCATGGCCCACATGATATTAATTTTAGTCCACATGATAGAAATATTTTAGTTAGAGGTTAGACTAATTATTATGGATAAGGTTAGTGTGATTAGAGACTTTAGAATAACTAATTTAGCCCCAACCAATTAGCCCTTTCCTAATACTCATAGAATAGGTTAGTAGGAGCTTTTGGACTTTTCCTAATAGGACAAAACCACCTTTATGGCCAGCCACAATAAGGATAGGGTTGAGCCTCCCATTTGTCATTATCCATCTATTTTTCTCTCTCTTGTTCTTCCCCAAATTCCTAGAGAGCAATCCCTAGCAATTTCTCCACCAAATCCTTCCATTTCACCACCAAATCTTCTTCTTTACTTCTCCATTCTAGTCAAGGAGGAAGCTACCCAAGTTTGGGAGGATTCGGAGCTCGTTCGTGTCCTTTTGGAATCTCTACGTGTCGGTGTCGTTCCGGGAAGGTTTTTCTTCGATTCGATCTACCGGGAGGTATAAATCCCTTCTCATTTTCATTTCCTCATGCATATAGGTCTATTTTGAACCCATAGGAATGACCCCCATGGTTGTATCTCCATTTGTGTCTATTTTGTGTCCATTTGGAGGTCATAGGAGTGTCTTTTGTGTTGTGGATGTGTTCATGTTACATATATAGATTTATATATATATATTGTAATGAGAGTGTATCTATATTTATATATGTAATAAATGGTTCATGATGATTATAATCAAGTTTGTGAGTGTGGTTCCTCATATTATTATTGCTATTATTGTTGTGGATAATTAGGATATATATTGTGTATTCTTTTGGCTCAAACTATCTAAATCCGTCATGATTTTTATCCACGTTTTTAATTTCAGCCCTAACTTCGAAATATCATAACTTCTAGCTCAAAGCTCGGTTTAATCTCCTATTTTTTTTAAAAGAAGCGTATTGAAGTTAGCTTTCCAAAAACATGTATTAATAGGCCTAATTCTTTCTATAACTTTCTGAAGAATTATTTGAGTGTCAGCTGTACGAAAAACAAACGCGTTCTCGGTGTTTTTGCGATTTCGGGAGTTTCCGGAAATGAAAACGCGATCCATTTAAAGTTTCGGAAAGCTAACACATAGATCTATAACATACTTTAATCATAGAGTTTAATTCATGCTAAGATGGTACAATATTTATTATTAGTAGGAGTTACTATTCGACATATGCATTTTGTGCATCCTTGTGTGTAATATAATATTCTATTTGATTTTAACCCATGTTAATATATATACATTATGTAACTAAATAGAGAATGCAAGCATGAGTAAATGTTTAAATAAATGATGTATGAGGTGTAAGTATCCTATCTAATGTAAGCATGTATAAGTATGGCTTGTAATGAATATGTAGGTTCCATAGTATGTATTGTATGGTGCATATAGTAGTGCAAGAGAATAAATGAATGATGAATGAATGCAAGCATGAATGTAATGTAATAATAGATGTAATATATGCAATATACAAGTTAATAAGATGTAATGTTCTATGTTAACACAAATCCTATATTACCTCATGTACCCCCTTACACTATGTTGACACTATCACACTTGACACATTGTTCACTTACACTTTGACACTCTTTGATATGTATACACTATGTATGCCCATTTAACCCTCACTTGCCCCTTTGCCATGTTCACATACACACACATAGCCTCTTAAATAAGTATTTATGAATATAGTTAACTTAGCTATGTATGCATATTATATATATGTTAGCATATTGTGTTGTAATATATAAGTTTATATAACCATTTGAAATGCCATGATTATAGACCTAATGTTGAATACTAATATATGCATGTTTATATATGTGTAGACATATATAGCTTAAAGTAATAGATTACCTAGTGTATATCCAATGTGAATTCTTGCCTATTTGAGTATTGAATAATTGCATGCTATATAGAGTTGGGTGTATGTTGGCTTGTATAGCCTTGTATTGATGTGTGCTTGCTAGGATAGTCTTGGTTAGGCCTAGTAAGACTTACTGGGTTAGGACATGACATAGTTTGACCTAGTTTGACTAGTGCAGTTGACCAGAGTTGACCAAGGGTTGACTTTGGCCTAGTTTGACCTAGATTCATGTAGAATGCATTGTAGTGCTTTATATTACCCTTCTGGACATGTTGTGACTTGTGCTGTTCTAATTAGGAGCCAGACACCTCTCCTCGGATAGTATATTTACTTTGGACATTCAGACTTCAGGCGAGTACATTCTCTGATAGTTCTCTCATTTATTTGTCAATTACTGTACTTCAGTTCTAGTTAGCTGTATGTGATTCTCTGTTACAAACACGTATTTTTATTTCTGAATCCATGTATGCGACACACATACTTACTTGTCTTACCTCTATTATTCGAATCACCATATGAATCACTATTCGAATCACCCTATTCGTATCTTCATATGTTGGTTGGACTTTTATTCGATTGGTGTGTCGAATTTTGGATTCATTTGTATTAGATGGGCGGGGAAATACTTGATTAGACATGTGAACATTCCCACTATTCGAACCATCCCCTGTGAATATATTCGAACGATAGCCATTCTACACCCGGCCAGGTGTGTGATGTGCCGGATTTACCCATAGCCGTTTACATGTCTAACTAAGTATTTTAAAACACACTTGGAGAATTTATTCGAATCATTATTAGAACATCATGTGAATCACTATTCGTATCACCTTATTCGTATCACCTTATTCGATTCACCTTATTAGAATAATGATTAGAATTACATTCGACTCATCTTATATTAGACTCACATTGGGATTACACTCGACTTATATTGTACCATCTGAACTCATTATGTTACTCTACTTCAGCTAGATTTATTTTACAGTCTTTATTGCTATAATTTCTTCTCTTGTTTAGTTACTTACTTTCTTTGTACTTTATCTGTCTCTCCATACCATCACCTGAATATAAACTTCTATATTCATCAATACAACTGTCTATAACTACTTTATAGTTCTCTGTCATTTACTTGGGTTTTCTAGATGAGATGTGCTCGTTTCTGTCCTGACTGGACCTGTTGATAAATTTTACAGATAGCTTGGAGGTTGCCTGCTAGCCTAGAGGAGACACAGTAGAGATTATATAGATAGTTATTTTAGTTGTCTTGAGTTGTATTTACTTGTGGATTACTGTATTTGAGTTTTGAGATGTATTTCTAGGATTATATATCTTAGACACTTAGACTTCTATCTCCTATATCTCTTTTGGATTTCATGTTTATCTATCTTTATCATTCTATCTTAGATTGTGATTGAGTTGTACCTCTGTGTTGGCCTCCTTATGGAGAGTATTCATATTATGCTAGTTATAGTTCATGACCTAGAACAGCGTTCTACCGCCGACACTGCGGCGTAGGCTGTGCGTTGTTACATACTCGTACCCTCACGGTGGGTGCGGGTCGTGACAATCTGCTACTACGTTAGCCTTCCCGAAATGATACCGGAGGTTGATGTCATAATCCACTAGTAGCTCTAGCCATCTTCGCTGACGCATATTAAGATCCTTCTGAGTAAACACATACTTAAGACTCTTGTGGTCGGTGAAAATATTCACCCGATTTTCATATAAATAATGCCTCCAAAGCTTCCATGCAAAAACTACTGCTGCTAACTCCAAGTCATAGGTAGAATAATTTCTCTCAGGGTCACAAAGCTGGCGTGACGCATAAGCTACTACCTTACCATGTTGCATTAATACGCATCATAATCCTCTGCCTGAAGTGTCAAATAAACTGAAAATTCTCCAGTCCTATCTGGAAGCGTAAGAATAGGGGCCGTCATTAATCCTTGCTTCAACTTCTCAAATAAACTCTGACACTCTGTTGTCCAACCAAACTGTACATCCTTACGGGTCAACCGCATCATAGGCGCTGAAATCCGAGCAAAATCTGATACGAACCGTCGGTAATAGCCGGCCAATCCTAGGAAACTTTGAACTTCTGCGACGGTGCTGGGAACTGGCCATGTCTCTATAGCCACTATCTTCTAGGAGTCAACTTCTACTCCATCTCTGGTGATGATATGACCTAAGTACGAAATACGATCGAGGTAAAATTTGTACTTACTGAACTTCGCGTACAACTGGTATTTCTTGAGAATCTGAAGAACTACACGGAGATGCTGCTCATGCTCCGTCTCACTCTTGCTATAGACCAAGATGTCGTCTATAAACATTACCACGAACTGGTCCAAATAGGGCGTAAAGATACGATTCCTGAGGTCCATGAATACGGTTGGTATATTGGTCGCTCCAAATGGCATAATAAAGAACTCCTAATGTCCATACCTTGATTTGAATGATGTTTTCGGGATGTCTTGCTTTCTAACTCTGATCTGATGGTACCCTAATCGTAAGTCAATCTTCGAGAATACTGCCGCTCCCCTGAGATTATCAAATAAGTCATCTATCCTTGGTATAGGATATATATTCTTGATTGTTACAGAGTTTAAGGTACGATAATCAACACATAATCTTGACGTACCATACTTTTTTTTCACAAGAAGCATAGGGGCTCCCCAAGGCGATCCGCTAGCACGAATGAATCTCTTGGTTCTGAGTTCTTCAATCATCTTGTATAAAATCTTCAACTCTGAAGGTGCCATCCTGTAGACTCTCTCTGATATCGGTGCCATCCCTGGAAGCAAATCAATGGTGAACTCTATCTCTCTCTCTGGGGGAATGCTTGGAAGCTCTTTGGAAAATATATCAGAAAACTCTTCTACTATTCTGGGAAACTGAACTGCTACTTGCTACTGCCATCTGCAAGACTGGGGGAGAAGTTTCTACTTCGCCTCTGGAAAATGAAAACTCTGCCTCGCCGAGAATACCAAAAATAATCCTGCCAATATGGAAGTCTATTCTTGTGTATTGCTCCTTCAACCAATCCATTCCTAGGACCACATATCATAATCGTCCATCGTGAATTCTATCAACCTAGCAGGAAACTCTCTACCGCTAACTACGATTTAACACGAGAAAAATACTCTATCTACCCCCACAAGACCGTTACCAGTATGTATATTGAGGCTTACTGATAACGACTCGGGCTCCAGTCCTATCCATGTTGCAAATCGTACAGACATAAATGAATACGATGCACCTGAATTAAATAATACTGATGCTGAAAAAGAGTCGACGAGAATGGTACCTGCCACCACCTCACGTGAAGCTAACTCTTCCTCCACGGTCAGAACCATAACATGACCTTGCCCTCTGGGTTCTGGTCCCCTCTGCTGGAAACCTCTCTGCCGGTTCTACATCTGAGCTTGGGTCTGGGTATACTTCTGGGGTCTCTATTATTGGAAGGCTTGTACCTGAGGCGACAATAGCCTCGAAGGTTGGTATTGCTGCTGCTGCTGTACTGGCGCTGGGGCTGGTCCCCTAACCGATGGACTAGTTAGGTTCGACGATGATGAACTGGCTCTATTCGGGCAGGACCCTATCATGTGTTTCGGTGACCCACAAGCCAAGCACAATTCCTGTACTCTGCATCACTCTGAAACAATGTGTCCTGGCTTTCCACAATGAGTGCAGCCTATTGCGAAAGACTGCCTCCGCTTCAGCTACTGAGGGTACATCGGTGTTGAATGCTGAACCGACGTAACTGAATTCGCCTTTCGGGGAACTCTAATCGATCCCTAGCTGCCAGGCTGGTGCTGAGGACAGACTCATCTGCCCATGGGATCTCTTCCTGCTTTCAGTTCGGTCCACGATCCTCTGCGAGGTATACTCGTGCCTCCTAGCTGCCCTCAAGACAGCGTCAAAAGTCCGATGCTCGAACTGCTCCACAGCTAGAATAATTTCTAGGTGGAGTCCCTGCTGAAACTGCTATGCTCGATTCAACTCGATTGCCACCAAGGTGGGAGCAAACCGACTCAGTCTTGAAAACTCGGTCGCATATCCATCGGTACTATCCTACTCATCTGTTTTAAATTGGTAAATCTCGTCTGTAGATCATATCGAGCCATTGCATCAAAGTACTTGATCTGAAACTTGTCACTGAATGTCGCCCATGGGACAGGCGCCGCCAATCCAACTACTAACATCGCCCACCAGGTGCGGGCTAAGTTCAATAACTGTAGGCGCACTACAGCCACCTTCTCTTCCACTGGAGTCCTTACTTCCTCAAGGATAACCTCTATGTCCTGAAGCCAAGCATCGGTAGCAATAGCATCTTCACTGCCATCAAAGAAGGGAGGGTTCAAGCACTTGAAATTGTTGGCTGTACTGTTACCTTGGTAACCCACTCTACCCATAGCATATTGTAATGTCTGGTGCAGGGCATCGCCCCGACGATCTTGAGAGGAGAGCAATTCCCGGATGAGTCCTACCAAGACTCCATTATCAGGCTCTACAGGCTGAGCTGGCTGAACTAGTGGATCTGGATCCCCGGAAGGCATAACTCGAGAGGCTGCTCCTGAGAGCTAGGCTTGGTCTCCTTGTTGAGGCTGGTTCACTAGTGGTTCTTCTTCCGGCTGATCGACAGGACCAGGAGAAATGCCACTGAAGAAAATGACATAGGAAACATTAAGGAAGGACCAAGATAGATCAAGGATATAAGCATGTGATCAGGCCAAGATTTCAGAAAGATTAGAAAACACAAGCAGAGATCAAATACGAGTGCTGATTGAGACATCTATTCGGTAAAACCCTCACACATCTTGATTTACAAGACCTGCATGGGCTACCACTCAAACCGTGTCACGCCCCAGAACCAGAATACTTGAGAACGGAGGACAGACACAGCCAGCTACGTATATAGAAGTATAATCCACCTCGATATACGATCACGGCTGTCTAGATGTATGTGGGTTTATCCACAAGCCATCAGTCTCTTATGGTCAAGAACAAGCCTAGGGTCTCAATCTCAAGTAAGTAATAATAGTTACAAGATGCTAGACCATCAGATATTTAATAGTAAGGCGTCCCATACATTTCATATGCAGATGATCATGAAGCTAGTCGTACAAAATGCGAGGACTAGCAAGAGTTTCAGTCATACATGATCAACCCTAGGATTTGTCAATCATGTTACTGCCCTTAGGCAGATAAGAAATATAAGTATTCAACACGAGCTAACACTTGCTCGACGGCTAAATGCCTCAAAAGAATAATTTACAATAGAGTGGAAAAGCAAAATAGAACCCACTCGTTGCCAGGGTTACGTCTAGTGTTCACCATCTGGCTGGAAGGCTGGAAGATCCTCGGGTGCTGCTCCGAAATCTGGCCATACAAAACTAGCTGGGTCAGACCCCAGAAAGAACAAGTGCCACAAGGAAGGCTTCACTTAAGAACTAAAACCAGCATGTCAGAACATAAACAAGAATAATAATAGAAAAACATGAAATTTAAATAAGGCAACAAATGACAAGAGGACGAGGAACTATTCCGGAAGCCAGGTTACAATCCTTAAACCAAATAAGGACCGGGGTTGTAACCCTTCGCCAGAACAGAACCTGGTCTCTAGACATTTATTGCTAAGAGTAAAGCATAAGCAAGCATGTCCTGAGATAGCCATGTATTGGATCTAGACAATACTAGACAGGATTGGACTCCATCCAACATTCACGGCCAAGCAAAGAGTACGGCTTGATACTCTAACTAACTAGGGTTATCACAAGCCTAGTTACTAGTAAGATGCAATGAGATGTTCCAGCAGTCACAAGACCTGCAGCTATCCAGGTTATCCAGGCGAGGTTCATGTAAGAGTTATCAAAAAGTACTAGGTGACTTAGAGTGCAACACATGACAGTGTGCATATTACTTGTTTCAAGAAGTGCCCCACATGACAGTGGGCTGGAAATGTGCCCTACTCGTTGGCAGGATACAAGTCCATCAGGTGCGGTCGAGATAACGGGATCGCCTGTAGTTAAAAATATCTCTCTATATGAGCAACTTTGATCAATCTAGTAATTAACCTAGTCAGATTCAGCATGAATCCCTGACCGTGGTAACCAGGGATGCAAGTCCTCGACATGATGTGAGACGAGACTGGCAGCTTATACAAGCACATTCAAGAACAATCACCCACGGTGTCAAGACAAATTATTACTCAGCATGTCAAGATAGCCGTCGTAACAGCATTCAAGATTACATGTCAGGTTTACATGTCAAGAATGTGCCACGACGGGCCACTATCATGTCATGTTACTTGTTAAGAGTGCGCCTTAACATGTCACTATCATGTTTTATCCTTATATTATCATGAATGAGAGAAACTTGCATAAATAGCTAGTAATATATTCTTGAAGCCAAAGAAAGGATCTATAACTTTCATGTTGGGAGTTGAAAGAAATTTTGGCCACAATTCAGTCAAATAGGACATAAAACAGCCAAAAATAGCAAAAATAGGCACTATGCGGCCTTCTGCGGCACTATGCCGGAGGCTGCGGCGCTATGCGACAGGCTGTACTATGCGGCAAGCTGCACTATGTCGCAGGCTACGTCACCATACGGCAGGCTGCACTATGTGGAAGGCTGTACTATGTGGCAGGCTGTACTATGCAGTAGGCTGCGTCATATGGCACTATGCGACAGGCTGCACTATGCTGCTGGCTGCATCATCATACGATAGGCTGCATTATACGATAGGCTGCACCATGCGGCAGGCTGCGTCACCATGCGGCACTATGCGGCAGGCTGCATCACCATACGGTACTATGCGGCAGGCTATACTATACGGTATTCTGTACTATACGACAGGCTGTGTCACCATGCGGCACTATACGGCAGGCTGTACTATACGGCAGGCTGCACAATACGGCAGGCTGCGTCACCATGCGACACTATGCGCCAGGTTGCGTCACCATACGGTACTATACGGCAGGCTGCACTATACGGCAGGCTGCGTCACCATGTGGCACTATGCGGTAGGCTGATCTATGCGGCACTATTCATCGTCCCTACCAGATTCAGGACAGATGAACTTAGAAAATGTCCAAATCTTATTTTGGCCATAACTTTCTCAAAATAAGTCAAAATTTAAATTTTTAAAGGTCCATTTTGGGTAAAATTAAATTCTCTACAACATAGAACAATCAAAACATAAAAATAATGGAGTTTAGTAGATCAAAATCCAAAAAAACCAAAAAGGCTACAAACTTAGATCTACAAAGATCCCTTCATCTAAACCAAGAACTCCAAGTTATAAAGAGGCTTAGAATTAGGAGGGGAAGACAATGTAACAATAAAATTCAAGATCCATCATGAAGCAAAATTACACTTGCCTAAGCTCTCTAGGTTGGTGGGGGAGTAATGGAGAAGAAGGAGAAGAAATAAATAGAAGTGATGAAGAGAGAGAAAGGGGTGGTTGGGTTTTATAAAGAGAGGGGATGGTTCAACATATTGAACCAACTATCAAAATAAACCAAACCAAGCCATCCAAAGCAAGTGAAGTTGGACCAACCCAACCCAAGGTCAACCTTAGCCAAGATACATCAAAGCAAGCAATAAAGAAATACGGAAATATAGTAAATAAAATATGGGTCAAAATCCACATACGTATACTGGAAATACGTATAACGAAAAACGGAAGTGACATATGCATCAGAAAAAGAGTAACTTTCTCTAAATTCGTTCTTTGCATAAGTAGATAAAGAGAGGATAGCCAAGGAGAAGGAAATGTTAGAAGATCATTGCCCACACAACGTCTAACCCGAGGAAAAAATACAACAAAAGTTCTTGAGGTTGCTGACTGATCGAGTTCATTGAAAACTATCATCTACTTCTCATCGTTTCAGATATAATTAGTGAACCCTAGTTTACGACATTGAAGGGATAGATCATGTGTTAAACATGTTCATGCTTTATCGATCGATATGTACATCGATTTGCAGTCCTAGGATTCCTACCATTGAAGGGTTAGGATTGACACATGCATAGATTATCACGCCCCGCTCTTAATCAAAATGGGATTAAGCTGCACAAAGTAAATGAACGTGTCGGTTTTGTATGGGTGGGCGAGGAGCTCACTCCACCAGTACAGTTGAGTACTGACACCAACACAGTTTTCATATGCAGGCATAGGTAGAAGCCCGATGGCACGGAGCTCGCTTGGATACGTCGAGGCACGGAGTTTCTTAGCGTTTCGAGGCATGCGGCCGCATGGAGTCAGAACTTATACGGGACATAATATATCAATAAAAGAGTATTTTGCATGACTTATATTTTGCTTTAAAATTTCTGTTGCTGACTATTCCATGTTTTTGCTTAGAACTTCTGTGCGACGACCCCCGTCGCTTAGTCTGTAATTGGAGGTTATGGACCTGCCTTCCGTGAGCACAATCTGGGTGAACCGTTATAATATAGGCTACAGGGTCATTCGGTGGGAGCTCGTACCTCATACGTGAATGGTTACCGTATACAAAGATCCAGTATAGCTTAACATTGCTAGTGACCGCTCATATAGATGTGTCGGCATAAGAGCGGCTGTCCGCGTGTATGCCTTTGGATTGCATCGAGTACTAGCAAGTTACGAGTTAGGTTAACAAGGTATAATTATAGCAAACGCTAACATTGAATCGGCGTGGGCTAGATGTGCACGATTGCAACACCATTCTGGAGCCTAACATTTGGCTATAGCAAGGACACGTGCTTCGGTACGAATGTGGCGTCGTCATCGAGTCGTTTCGAGTTAAATTAGGAAGGGCCATAAGACAAGTTGATTAAGTCTAGTTGATCCTTGGGAGGCACAGCCTCGATCTTAAGACACGATCAAGTATATTGGTACGACCAGCGAGTCGTCCCCTTGACGCTATTGGCACAAGAATGGTCTAGAGGCACATAAAAACAAGTAAAAGTCTTGGCACGGCCGAGTTTGCATAAGTTTCTACTTGGCGAGGTACTGCCTCGAATACATTGAAGTCACGAATAGAGTATAGCATGACCCTGTCGTTGTGTTACCAAGTATAAGCCAAGGTGACTTTGTCCTAAAATTGATCCTAAGACAAGACTAGAAAAGCAATCAAAAAGGGATTAAGCTGCACAAAGTAAATAAACGTGTCAGTTTTGTATGGGTAGGCGAGGAGCTCACTCCACCAATACAGTTGAGTATTGACACCAACACAGTTTTTATGTACAGGCACATGTAGAAGTACGATGGTGCGGAGCTCGCTTGGATACGTCGAGGTACGGAATTTCGTGGTGTTTTGAGGCGTACGGCCGCATGGAGTCAAAACTTATATGGGACATAATGTATGGACATCGCCATTCCGCAGAATCTACCACTCATCGCCTTGAAGCTTGTATTGAGAATTGAGAGAGAGCAGAGTGACTTGTAATATGAGAAAAAAGTGAGCTTGAGAGACTTGTAATTTGGTCTCGTGCCCACATTGTAATCTTTGTTCAATATCAATAAAAGAGTATTTTACATGACTTATGTTTTGCTTTAAAATTTCTGCTGCTAACTATTCAATGTTTCTGCTTGGGACTTCTGTGCGACGACCCCCGTCGCTTAGCCTGTAATCGACCGTTATGGATCTGCCTTGCCTGAGCGCAATCTAGGCTCACGCGACATCACGTCTTAGCTAGGACGATCGCTCCTATGGGAGCGGGGCGTGACATAGATTAACTCTGAAGTCTTGCTGCATGGATGAGGAATCGTTATACGACAAACCATCATTGCCGCATAGGCGTGGTTCCGTCGCATGGTTCAATCCTTGATCCTATGGGTCCCAGTTTCCATCAATTTTTGTATTGACTCAGAAGGAGGCTCTCGTCTCGAGAAACGTCATGACCGCTATATTGTTTTAATGGCATTCATGCATGTACTTTATTTGATTCGGGTGCCATGTATAGTTTTATATTTACAGATTATGCTAGAGAGCATGGATTAAAAATGTCAATGTTAAATTTAAAACTTAGTGTTAGAACTCCATCAGGAGTGGAGATGCCTACAAACTCGATATATAGGGATGGCTATATTTGTATCGGAGACAAAAAATTGTCATTGGATGTAATTCGTTTTGATATCAAGGAGTATGATATTATTCTGGGAATGGACTGGCTCAGTGCTTGTTGTGCGATGATCGATTTTGCGGAGAATCGAGTTGTATTTCGTCTACCCAGAGAAACGTAGTTCTCTTACTCATGCGGTTCGTCGGCAAAGGCATCGATGGTGATTTCGGCAAGTACGACCCGACGAATGTTACATTTTGGCTGTGAAGGGTACGTAGCTACTGTTTAAGACATACGCAAGAATGGTGCACACTCTGCTTACATTGAAGTCGTGGCAGAATTTTTTGATATGTTTCCAGACGAGATATCCGAAATTCCCCGGACCGAGAGATCAAATTCACTATCGATACATTCCCAGATCTTAACCAATCTCAAGAGCCCCGTGTAGAATGGCGCCAACAGAACTAAAGGAACTTAAATTAAATTTAAAAAATTATTGGACATGAGATACATTTGACCCAGTGTTTCTCTATGGGGAGCTCTAGTACTGTTTATGAAAATGAAGGATAGATCGATACGGCTGTGCATCGACTACTGCGAGTTAAACAAGGTTACAATCCGAATAAGTGTCCGTTGTAAGAATAGATGACCTATTCGATCAAATGTAACGGACGTCTGTGTTTTTAAAGATTAACCTTCATTCAGGCTACCAATCTCTCGTGTCTTGTGTCCCCCGAGACAGGAATACATCCAGACACCAATCTCTCGTGTCTGTGTCTTCCAACACGACACAATTTAGAAATCCTAATTCATAGCCTTAAATCTACTGGAGTCGCTGGCGATCCCTGCCGTGTCCAGCCACTCATCAGAGTCACCTCTGTCCATTGCTCGGCCAGATTTGGAGCCCTCGTCTTCACCGTCGTATCCGACCGACTTGACGACCGCCACTCGTCGGAGTCACTGTACCACGAGCCACCGAGATCCGATGCATTAGTGGAGCTGCCACCCACATCCGTCGGGAACTACCGTGCCCTAGTCGCCCTAGCCACCGTCCAGAACTTCCCTGTCCAAGTCCACCGTCGGAGTACCTTGCTATCGTCGCTCGAACCACCACTACCCGACGAGATCTGAGCCATCCACCGTCGGATCGAGCACAGATTCGACCATCCCCTCCGTCGAAGACCAATCGCCAACCTAATTTCCCTATAAAGAACCGTCGCTCGTTTGCCACCCTTCGTGTCCAGCCTCCAGTAGTTCTCGTCGATACCACAACCACCACTGCTCGACTACGTCGCCTGTCACGCCCCGACCTCGTAGAGTCCTTTCGTCCTCGCTTCGAACTTTGTGAGACCGTTCATCCTTGCTTGGGCATGATGCTATACAAGCCTAAGTTGCGCTTACATAAGGCCAAGACCTGTAACAAAATAAGATAGACAAGGTTGACAATACGCAGCGGAACATATTACAGATATTTGAAGCAGCAGTAAACATTTTATAGATATATGAGTTGAACACAATGGTAATAAAAAACAAATCTCTTTATTGATTTCATTTGAACAAATTACAAGCTCTCAATTCTCTCTGATACAATGCTTATATTTTCTCATAAACTTTACAGATTACCATGATCCCGTTCCCATACATTACATCCCTTTATATACAAAACCAACTCTTGGCAACAGATGTCCTTCTCTTGGCATTTTTTCTAATTTCTGGCTTCTGAGGATGAGGCTCGGGCTATCACTTTAGACTATCGTTCTCGATGTGTCTTGCACCTGCATACAGACTGATGATGGGTTAGTATATCAGCATACTGGTGATTGTGAACAAAGAGCTACATTTGTCTGAAACGATCACTATTCATTTAGTGAGAAAATATTTCTTGTGATGTGATCTTACTACTTTTACCTATATTCATTTCATGCAATACAGAGTCAGTTTACATCTCTTTTGAAAACATCTTTGAAAAGCTAATATTTTGAATCATTTCATGTCAAGCATACAAGGGGACTGTTTATTTCTATGGAGTGCACAACGTGTTTCATGAGTCATAATCATTTCTTTGGGAAAACATCATTAGCATTCTTTTCTCTTATTCAAGACATTATCAGGCAGATTACAAGCATGATTATCATAACTTTTTCGGACGGAACATAGCAATTCTTGGCAATAATTTATTCTTTAAGCAACTCATGTTCAGGAACTTAGCAACGAATGTATCACTTTTTCAGTAATTCTTACCATAGCCGACGGTCCATCCCTGCATAAGACAAGGATTAGCATAAATATAACTTAACCAACATTCTTATTTCATGTTCGTCTCTATACCGTTAGCTCTTAGCAAAACATTCTTGACACATGCAGACTCGATTGGCAGCTGTGACTCTCCGGTTCAGCTCTGCACCAATCAACACTTATATATGATGGTCCATGGGAAATTCCATGATTAGCCGCTGTGACTCTTTGGTTCAGCTCGTCGCTAAGGACTCAGATATCGACTACCATTTTCACATGGAGGCCCTAATCTCTCCTAAGCCGAGTGGTTCCAGGTGCCCCCAGATACCACCCGAGAGACAAATTTTACTTGTGCACAAGTTGTCCGAAACTATTGTATATGATCTAGCAGTTCTATCAGATGTAACAGATTTGATCAGATCTTTCAAATATACGATACATTCGTTTCGTGCCTTAGCAGATATACGACATGTTCATTTTATCCCTTTGCAGATGTACAACACGCTCATTTCGTGCATTCTTTTTCTTCTTATCACATAGCCAACAGCTTCTCTCTTTTCTTATCAAGCATGACAAGGAGTCATATTCGGGACAAATATTTATCAATAGGATGGCAGGCATCATATCGTTTCTTATTAGCAAGCAACAGTTCTACTCCTTAGCATGCAGATTATCTCTTTTCTCGTATTAGCATAGCAACATGTGGATTCTCTTGTTAGCATACTCAATGATTAATATCTTGTTATTAGTAATAACATTCATTCAAAAATTTAGATTCTTATTAGACGTAAGTGAATCATAAAATGAGACTTTGTCCACTCACCTAGATTAATTGTCTTCTGTTGCAGAGCCAGCAATCCGATTTCTTTGTTTATCTAGTGCCTTTGCGGAGCGGGGCACTACATCGCGCTCCTCACCGTCAGTTGTCAGGTCGTCACCGCTGCAGGACCACTGACCACCGTCGAAGTGAGTTTCTTCTCCATGTTCTTATTCTTCTTCTCCTTTTTGATTAGGGTTTTTTGAAAAGTTGCGGCTGTGGAATGTGATGAAATGAGAGAGAGGGCTTTGAGAGGAGATTAGGGTTAGTTTAGTTGGGCCGGGTTCGAAACCCAATAGTCCAGGTTGCTGGGCTTTGGAATTGGGCAAAGGAAAAGAAAAAGAAAAAAGAGAGAGAGTGACAGTGGGCTGATCCAGATAGGGGGCGCAAGAAAGAAAAAAAAAAGAGAAATGGGCTTAGGTTGAGTTGTTGGACTCAATGTTGGGCTGGTTATTAATCTTATTGTTAATATTATTTTTATTATTGTCATTATTAATATTTCTTGGTAATATTTTAATAGCAAATAAATTATTAAAAATTTGTCAAAATGTATATATTGTTATATAGATTATTTTGCTAATATTTAGATCTTAGTAATATTTCATAGCAAATATTTTGCTACAGTTTTGTTAAATATTTCACTAGTATTCTATTGAGAATTATTTTGCTAGTATTTATTTTAACTGAAGTTATTTGCTAGAATATATTTTACTAAACTATTTTATTGATAGCTAATATATATTGTTAGTGATATTCTATAGTTAGTTTATGAATAGTTAGCAATATTAGCCAGATTGTTATTTTGTATTCTATTCTATTCTTTCCCTATTCTAGGTGAACATTAAGACATATTTGATCTCCAAGGACAAGGCAAGTACATTCTACGGCTTTGACTCATTTAGTTCATGTGGACTTATTGACAGGTTGTTTACACGATATATCACGTGCTTCTAGTTATTGTACATGTGCTCTTGTTCTTTTACTTGTATTTGGGGAGGAAAAATACTACGGATATGTGAACAAAGCCAAACGCTAGTTAGGTATCAAATGATAGCCTAATCACACACATGTGCACATGTGATTAAGCCGTACCCTATTTCATGTGCTCCATGTACTTGTCCAGCCGATCACATATTTAGTACGTGTTTCAAATCACTCGTTATGATTTCTTGTTACATGTTTCATTTTCATAATCATCTTGCTACTTGTTTCATGTTCAGTAGTTCATTGCATTATGGTGATTCAGGTTAGTCGGGTTTTATTACTTGCGTATGTCTTGTACTTGTTTCTCTATTATAGATTATACTTTGCTCCTTTCTTTACTGGATGGCATATTATACCACCGTAAGAAGATGATGGCACTGGATTGGATGATGATTTTTGGACATCTGGAGGATTCAAGAAGATTAGAATAGAATATTTCATTGTATTAGATTGTTATGGACAAATGTATCATATGTTACCTTTGAGGATATAGTTTTCCTGATTTGTCTCCGAATGCTTTTATAAAGTTGTTCTAAAAGGATATAGTGAATATGTGATGTTATGTGATCTGTTCTGGAAACGTGTTAGTAGCTGTGATGAGATTGATTGATCATGACAAATGGAGTTTTTCTGAGGTTTACATACAGCGTACTACGTTGTCTACAATGTAGGCTGGACGTGTCCGGCACGTATCCAATGATTTGGAAGCGGGTCGTGACAAGTAGGTAATCAAGGACGGTGAAGGCATGTTGCCCGTATCTTTAGAAGCTTTGCACCCCTTTGAAGGTTTTACTTGAAGAAGAAGGCATTTGCTAACTAGGTGTGCAATTCGGGCGGGTTGGGTCGGGTTTAAGTGCAACTCGAGCCCAACCCGACGAATAATAAGCCTAGCTCGAGCCCAAGCCCCAGCCGACCGTGGGTTCAACATATGAAGCCCAAGAGCGAGCCCGGAGGAAGCTCGGGTTGGGTCGGGTCCATCGGGTTTATCGGGCTCCAAATATGATATCTACAATAATTTTAAACAAGATTAATATTAGACATATAATTTAACAGCCATCAACCAATCATTACAAAATACAAACTGACAAGAGTTTCAAAGGAGTTGAAGAGTTTGGGTTGAAAAATTTAGGTTTTAAACTTTTTTATTTAAAATGTATGAAACAATGTATATATATATATATATATATATATATATATATATATATATATATATATATATATATATATATATATATATATATATATGATATGTATACCGGGTTTCGGGTTCTTTGGGTAACCCGACACGTGAACTCGAGCCCAACCCGATTTTTTATCGTGTTCAAATATTTTAACCCGAATCCAAGCCCGAGCCCAAATATCTTCAACCCTAACCCAACCCATTAGCGGATTTACCCAATTGGGGGATTTAGCCCGCCCGAGTTGCACCCCTATTGCTAACTGTGGTTTATTGTCATTTTTAATGAGGGATATGATGTATGGAACAATTTTATCTTATTCAATATTTCTACAAATTGTAAGCCAAGTTTCGTATTTTATCTCGGCTCTTTGAGAGCCTTATATTTTTTTTTTCTGCAAAGTTGTCATTAAAGAGTGTATTTCAGTTCATATCTGTGTTATTCAATTTGTCTGTTAATCTGTTGCAAATTCTATGAAAATAATTCTCTTTTTTATAAAATGAGCACGAGCACGTCTTATACAAGTGTACTTTAGGCTTGTACAACATTATGTTCATGCGAGGACGATCAGTTTTACGAAATCGGAACGTGACACAATCCATCCAAGCAAAAGGTGCCTATACCTCAACGCACCTATACCTTTAATGAAGAGTATATTGTGTAAATATTCCAGTTGCTTCTAAAAGCGAACAAACTACAGCTTTTCAAATATGGCGTCCATAGGAAGCTGATTGCGTCAACTATCCCAACTATATGTACCACTGTTATGTACAGCACCCAATGACATAGTGCTAAGTACCGAAGGACAACATACAAAATTTGATTGATTTGAAGGCAATAACTCTTCAGAACGATCAAAAGAAGGTGACCACCAACATGGTTTTTCTTCAATTCGATGACTTTCTATAGATACAAGTCTAAGACGGCATAATATATGAATAATGCTATTTTTACCTCCAAATTGTACCTCCAAATCGTTCCTCCTTACGTGGCCGCTGACGTGATATGTTGATGTAGCTGCTGACGTGACAAATTTTAAAATTAAAATTAATATTAATATTAATATTAACATTAAAATTAATGTTAACATTAACATTAACATTAAAATTAATATTATTGTTAACATTAACAATAATATTAATATTAACATTAACATTAATATTAACATTAATTAATATTAACATTAATTAACATTAACATTAATTAACATTAATTAATATTAGCATTAAATTAATATGGACAAAATTGGATAATTAATTTTTTGGGTTAAAATTTGCCATGTCATCGGTCATGTCAGATGACACATAATATTATTTAACATACCACGTCAGCTGCCACATAAGGAAAATATATTGGAGGGACAATTTGGAGGTACGAATAGCATTACTCATAATATATGTGCATGCAAGCTGAAGAAATAAAAATCGTTAATCTTCCTCCGACAAACAAACAGACAAATGGTATGGTGCCTCTGACCACCGCAAAGGGGGAGATTATGTGGTGCATACTGATATTATTCCAGATCTTCAAAATAAAGCTTTATCACTAAATCACAAATCAAAGGACAAAAAGAAAATGTCACGCTATGCCATTGTCCTCGTTGATGAAGATAATCTTTCGACCAGTGCAATGACATACATGAAAAATGAAACTGTAGTTCAAATGGTAGATGAAGATGCAGCTTCGGAAGGCAACTTGAGATAAAAAAAAGAGGCTATTTGTGAAACTACGATCAAGCACCTAAGGATGGTCGGCAAATACCATCACATGCACATCCAACTGCACATCCAACAACGCAGCAAACGATGGACAAAGGCAAGTAGACAAGGTTCGACAAGTCTCTGAAAAAGAATGTATCTCTGGGACTTAACGAGCCTAGTATTTTTGATGTTTTGGTACAACTCGCTAACATTTCGGCCCGACTGTCGGTGTACAAGTTACTTCGTCTTTTCAAAGATTCTTGTGATGCTCTACGGGAAGCAGTGCTGGTAGCAGGCTCATATTACTAGGATCGAGCCTTCTTCTGAAAAATACCCTGGTTGTCCGCATTGTCAACATCACATTTTCTCACGAGGATATGTTGCTAGAGAACAATTGACATGATTAGCCATTGTATTACACATGGTACATCGGGGCTGTCAAGTTCGATAGAATGCACATCGACCTAGGTTCTTCTTTGAGTATCATAACAAGGAGTTCGCTTCAAACTCTAGGGATACCTATGAATCGGTTGTCTACCACCAGAACAACAATTCTCAACCACCCCTCTCGGGAAGATTCGCCTTAAACATCGTATCAATGAATTACAAGCATGGATTACTTGTTATTAATCAACGTTGATGTATCCTACAACGTTCAATTCGGGCGTCTATAGATACATGAAATATTCTTATCGCCCCTTCTAGCCTCCATCAATGTTTTAAATATATAAATGAGCAGGGGGTGGTCCATACTGAATTTGTGGATATTGGTCCATTCAAGGGACTGAAGGCATATTCCTTTGATGCACCATTTATAAACCACTATCTATGATAAGGATAGAGGAAATGAACCCTACAAAGTCTTTCCTAGGAGTCTCTAACGACAAATTCATGAGATTTGTGGTTACATCAAAAGGAATCCACGTTGACCCGAATAACATGAAGGTAATTCTCAGCATGCGACCTCCCAAAAATCTCAAAAAGAAACGTGGTCTACAAGTAAGTCTCACTTACATCCGGAGATTCATAGCAAATCTATTTGGTCACTGTCAACCATTCACCAAGCTCATGAAGAAAGGTGTTTCATTCGTGTGGGATGAAGCCTGCTAGAGGGCGTTTGAGGATATCAAGCGGTATCTTACCAATCTTCTAGTCTTGGAATTGTAGGAAGACCATTCTTGTTGTATGTCCGAGCAATGGACCACGCCTTAAGTTCGCTGCTAGCACAAAAGAATGATGAACATCATGAGTAGGCTGTCTATTACCTCAATAGAATGATAATTGGTGTAGAGCATATATACAATCCAATTGAAAATGAATGTCTACCAATGGTCTTCACAATCTAGAAGATGCACCATTATCTCATTGGCCAAGCGATTCATGTTATGTCATGAGTCAATCCCAAACATATCCTCCACTACAAAAACACTGCTAATTAGCAATTGATACTGTTGGAATATTGGTATTTTTATCGCTAAACATGGCGACGGAAAAGGTCCGTCACTACTTCAGTTGGCGATGTCACGTTTATGTCGCTACAACGATGGACTATCGACGGATTTAGCGATAGTAATTTAGCGATCGATTCACGACTGAAACTGTACGTCTTTCGCAATTTTGACAACAGTAGCAACGAAATGTCAACTTTTGTGAGTTTTATTTTTGGGTATCATACAATAGGTTACCGATTGAAGCGTTGATGGGTACTCCGCCCCGATAACATCTTGTATGCTGAAAAATCGTTGATGGTTCATGCTCTCATATGAAAGTTCTACTCCGTCGATATATCATACACCTGAACGCCGAACTGCCACAATTATTTCAACTCATCCACCAATGGTGTAAATAGATATCGATGTTCTCCATTAGATTTTTAGGACCGGATATGTTAAGTGTCAAGAACATGTAAGGAGTTTTCATGCACATCCACGATGGTAGATTGTAAGGGGTCAAAATCACTGGCCAATAAAAGTACTGAAATTTCTATTGTCCAAAGGAGTGAATCCATCATAACATAAACTCAACCGAACATTTCTAGGTTCCGCAGAAGGATGACACCGATCAAAATGCTTTCATACCTCTCCATCGAAAGGATGTGATAGTTTTCCTTCATCCATCTTTCGTTTCTTGCTATGCTATGTCATGTGTTGTGTTGTATTTGCGGACATATACATCCAATGCAGTCTCTTTCTGATCGGCAAAAACTGCACGTGCTAGTAGGAACGCAGCATTGCTTGAGAAGTTGAGTTTTTTTTCCTTAAATTGGCTTGTACCGATTCTCGTGACAAAAAATGCATACGTATTAATTATCATTATTTTTCTTGTAGTACAACATGCAATCGTTTCGACAACAACCTATCTTTTCATACCCTAATTCAAGTTTTCGGATAATTATCTTCGACTTGTAGAAGTTTTGTTGATAACGGGTGTGACCCGAATTGGAGTTAGCCCTTGAGTTGGGATATTGAATTGAGCCCATAAGCGTTAAAAGGGAATTCTCATGTAAGGCTGAACTAATTCCAATTATCTACAACTCATGATCCCACCTCCTATCCAATGTGGGAATAAATTACCAACATCATTGTCACCCCTTATGGGCGCTCAACCGGTTTCATGTTAGACGAATAAACTTAGCACTCCTGCTACCAATCTGTCTCTAACCAATTAGAGACACCCAAACCAGCCGTATAACCATGGACTCTGGTACCACTTTTGGGAATGTGGTGTGACCCGTGCTGGAGTTGGCCCATGAGTTGGGATATTGAATTTGGCCATATGCCTTAAAAGAGAATTATCATGTAAGGCCTGAACCAATTCCAATTATTTAAACCTAATGATCCCACCTCCTACCCAATATGGGACTAAATTACCAATACCATTGTCACCCCTTTTGAGCGCTCAACCGGAAACGAGATACAATCCAACAATTTTCAGGCAAGTCCTTCGATTCTTTTGGCAACAACTCTCTAACAAACTGAATTATCCGGTCGTAGCATTCTTGCGGCAAGTTAAAATCAGACTTGAGGTTCAACAGCCGCATCACCATGGACATGACAGAACGAGAATCACAACCCATATACAACTAAATATCGATATTCTTGAACATATCATAGAACTCATTTGGACCATAGAACAAATTATTATAGTTAATAGATATTGGAGTTTGTTCATATGATAAAATTATTAATAATATATATATATATATATATATATATAATATATATATATATATATATATATATATATATATATATATATATATATATATATTATTTTAGTTGTAGTAGCTCTTGTATAGCCAATTTTTGATATATTATTTTCTTTGTAGTTGAATTTCGAAGATTGATCTTTAGCGTCTCTCAATCTCATCAGTACTCTAAGGAAATTTGTATAATTAGAGAATCCCCTTGTCCACACGTGAAGAAGAAAGGTTCGTACTCATGATGGTATGCCTAGCACCCCTATCTTTGTGAGGTGAGAACTTTCCATTATGTCTAATTTATTTTGGTATATAGGCACTTCAAGTCAAGCACAACCATGAAGAATGGATGGAGCATGGAGGTGAGGTCGTAGTAGATATAAAATACGTTCACTCATGCACTGATGACGAGTCGATGTGCTAAACACCTACTTTACTTTTCTTGTATTTGTTGGTCCTTCAAAGTTCAACCTATGGTTTAGACATTTAGTGAGCATGACGAAGACGACGATGATTAATTATTTTTATTTTTATTCTTGGTTTTGGCACGATCTTAATCTAGCTAGTGCGGAACAATGCACCAAATTTTAGGGAGATATCCGACTATGTTGGTCCCATATCTTTAGCACCACCAGACAAACTGTAGCCCTAGTTACTTATATAGCTATTAGCTAATAGCTATATAGCAAACCACCATTCCATAATCCAGCTTAGCTATGGTTATTCCACTGATCATGTTATTAAATTTGTTTCATGGAACTTGCTAAATGTGTCAAAGCCATTTAGTATTGGGTTCTCTCTCTCTCTCTCTCTCTCTCTCTCTCTCTCTCTCTCTGTATTCTTCACTCTTGTGGTGCTCTCCTTTCTTTTTCTTTCTCATATAGCCTTTCCTTCTTTGCCATTCGCTTTGCCTCGTCCTCTTGCGTCGTCTGGCTCTTAGTATTATTATTGCATGCTAATGGCCTTTCCTCTCATATTCCCACTTCCTGTGCTCCCTAGCTCTACTTACTGTTATTAGGGTCAACATCAGATACCTCACCATGCCCTCACTATATATATATATATATATATATATATATGTGCTAAAGCAGCTATTCCTTCCTCTTTAAGCAAGCTATCCTACTTGTTCTTTCCTCCATTTTTAATTTTGTTTTAATTAAAGTCACTAAACACAAAGGTTTATTTATTCTTTAGTAATGGCATCAAGGATAGATAAGTGCACCAAGGATAGAACTCCTCGCAGTAGCATTTGCATTTATCATCAACTTTATCGTTGTACTACCGACAGGACGATTCCGTCATCCATCTATCGCTAAATTATATCAGCGACAACCAGGCGATGGAAAATGATTGTCGGAAAATCCATTATCGCTATCCAAAAGGCATAGTCAGACGACTCGACGACTGTTCGAGTACGCCCTACAAGAGGTAACAATATGGCGACTAACCAAAGACGACAATTTAAAAACGGTAGTCGACACACTAACGACGAACATTAAGCTCCATTAGCAACAGACTATTGGCAACTAGAAAACAGTCTCGCAGTCTCGCGAGGGATGTGATTTTCTGATACAAGGATTTTATATATGATTTCACTACAACAAAAATGATGTATAACGACACTTTCTTGACGACACTTGTTAAATAAGTGTCGTCAATTTTTTATTATTATGACATTTTGCTAAAACATGTCATTGTAATGGAATATTTATCATCATCTATGACACTTTTTTAAAAGTGTCGTAACCATATATTTAATGACACCATTAGAATGTCATCTAATATAAATAACAAAAGAAAGCACATTTCTAGTGTCATCTAAATTTTTTTTAGTCTCCCGCTGTTTATTTCATTTTGGCGCCTTTACCTACATTTTTTTATTATTTTACATTAGTAATGTCTCTCTCTCTTTTCTCCCCCTCTTTCGCTCTCTCGCCCCCTCTGACCTAATTTTCATGGCAGCAACAAGTGCAAGGATGGGGTCGCGATTCACGATCGGGGATATTTTTGCGTCGGCATCCACACCACCGTGCTGGCCAGGCTCTCCTCCGCCGCCCAAGATGCCCTCTCCGGAGCCAGCAATATAGCGGCACAGGCGCTGGCCCAGATCGGGACTGTCCAGGCGTTCGTCAGCGAGTCCAGGGTGCTCGACGCCTACTCCTCCTCCCTGAGGGTCGCCCAGTAAGTCGGCTATCGGACCAGCTTCGCAAAGAACGTCTCACTCGGCCCAGGCCGACAGCGACGAGAAGGAAGAAGACGAGGATGACGGAGAAGATGGTAAGTGGTGGCTAAAATTAGGTTTTTTTTTTTGGTGATTTCCAACTTCAATTTGGAGAAATTTAGTTCAAGATGCAGAAATTAGGAATTTCTTTTGTAATTTGATGGATCAACCTATCAACCTTGGAGGAGCCCTTTTTCCTGCAGAGAACGATGGAAGGACCGACCCTGATAAGTTACTCTTTCCAATTGGTAGGAATTGGGAGGGGATCTAAGGAAATTTGCCGTCGATTCCAGACTTCACAATATCAATTTGAAGGAGGGAAGAAACTAGGGTTTCATTGGTCAAGAAAGTTTACAGTGGAGCAGAAATGAACAAACTCGAAAGCTAAGTAACTGATACTTTTTTTCCATGCCTTCTCTCTTTACATTCTTCCTATTTATAGAATGTTTCAGTAACTTCTCTTCTCTATTGCCATCTAGCTGACCCTGTGACTCTTTTTCCTGTTGGTATACCAAATTTTGCTGACCATCTAGCTGTTTTTGTCCCTGCTGATGTTGTCCATGTTGTTGTTGCCATGGTTGTTGTCCTATTGCAAATGGAATTCTTGGTAGTTGACTCGTACTCATAGGCATTGCCATGTGTACAGGACTTGTTGGCACGTATTGGTGATAGCCCTCTGGATAAGTCTGTGTCTACCCAAGAGTCTGCAAACCTGGGAATGATTACCAGGACAAATCTTGTGATAAACTGCAATTTCTCGAGATGTTGTTGTCCTCCTATCTGATTGAGATCCGAGGGCTTCATTTCTCTGAAAAAGGTGAATTTATCTTTGATTCTTAGTAAAATAACACTGAAGGAATTTCTATGTTCCTAACTTTACTAGGAGTCTATTAACTTGTAATAAACAACAATATAGTTGTATTTGTTGTTATATATTCAGTTCCCTGCTCTTTTATGAAAGAGACAAAATTCAGTGAAATATTTTCTAGTTTATTTTATATTTATGCAATTTTTGTTGTTGGAAATTAAATTCTAGCATCAATTTTCATGGAACTATATCTGATCTTTTGTTCCTAATCTTCATTCTAGCATAGTTGGAAAGGAAATGAGTATAAAAACTATTGGTAGCTTGAGGACATTCCTGAGTTTGCATTTGTGGGAAAGAGCAGAACATACCATTACCACTTGAGAACTCCTTATTTTAATAGGGATCCATCTATGTACATAATTCACTAAGTCCATAGTTTATACTGTATTATTAGGTTGGGTTTCTTGATATAGGTTGATATTTTCCTGTATGTACATTAGACACGAGATAAGCAAAGTAATAATATATATTATCGTATTTTTAATATCAATTCTTATAAATACATTATATAAATTTATCTGCCTTTTGAGTATTAGAGCTTCTTAGTTTTATTGTTTATGTGATGCTACCACTACAGGTCTGCTCAGGCTCGTCTTGACATTGATTAAAATATTTTCAATACTTTCCCTGGGGATACTTGAGTTTTTCTCATTGCCAACTTTGTTGGTTGCACAATAATGTATCATTTATCTACATGGTCTCAAGAAGTCTATTGTGGGTACTTTACAGAAACTTGAAATTGGTGGCTGGTTGTTAAAAGTAACTTAATTTCTGGAGAAAAGGATATTATATTACCTTGTCCAAGATTATAACCTCCGCTGATGTTTTATCTCCATACCGTTCTTCAAATCTGGTCAATATTAAGGCTGTGTTTGGTAGGAAGGATGGAAAAGTGAAAGGAAGGAAAAATAGAGGGATGTATTTTCCTTCCACATAGAAAGGAAAGAACATTTCCTTCCTTTGTGTTTGGTAGCAAGGATGTAAAAGATAAGATTTTAAGATTTTATTTAGGCATTGGGTTTCAATTTGTGGTATGACTGCTAGTCCTACAATGAAAACAGAGTTATAACTATTGCTAATATGTAGAAATTGCTGCACAAGAATTTCTTAAGATTTGAGCTTGTAAATCGAACCATTCAGTGCATCCTTTCGTAGGAGCGAGGTAAAGAAATTGGTAGAATCTAGCATTTTTTTATATTCCTCTCACCTGTAGACTTTCAACTACATCCAGATTAGGAGGGGGCTACTAATGTTCAAAGTTCAACTTTTGTCACTTTTTAATTATGTACATATAATTATTTTTTCATATTTTTGTGTCATCAATGAATTTAGTATTATATTTTAAGTTCTATTATGATATTATGTTTCTTTGTTTTTGAACTTAGTATTACATACAAAGGATCTTGGTGCTACCTGGAAAAGCAAGCTTCCAATGTGTGCAACAATTGTATATACCTCTCATGGTGTATTTAGAAGACTAACTAAATTAACTTGGTGTATATTTTCTTATACTCTTCCATGTTAGTGAAGAGGAAAAAAAATCTAGTAACATAGTTAACTCAGTTTTTATTTGCACCATGGCTTTTACTCACAGGATAGTTGACTAAAGCAATATAAAGATTGGACAAAGAGATGCCAGTTTCACTCCATACATAGACATTAGTAAATCTTGGTTTGAAACTTCCCTTTCTGATACTCTCTCATGGAGTTATTGGTGGTGCACATTTTTTTCTTGGTGGGAATAATTTGCCATAGAATGCAGTCTTGCTTACCTCGAACTAAGATTATGTACTAATGTACTTCTCTTTCTATGTAAAGTGGCATTAAAATGGAGAGCCAAATGGGGTGATCATGTTACCTTACAATTTGCTGCAGACTTTGTATGTTGTTTATCTTATGCAATTGTTTTGCATTTCCTCTACTCTTAATTGACTTTTGATGTATAACAGTTATGTTGCCTCCAAATTTCTAACTAATAAATTGATATATCTTATATCAAATTTGAAGTAGTTGTTTGCGAATATGCTCGGGCCTCGTATTTTGGACTTGGTCCAAGTTTACAAAAAAAGACACTTATTCTGGGAAAGTTTCCCATGTTCGTTTGTATCTACTGGTTTGATGGAAACATCTTGAAGCTTATTTGCTTATTCGTAGCTTTATGTGAAGCTGATTTACATTAGCTCTTTTTTTACATAACTAATTTAGAATTCTATTTATTGTACTTTCAGATTTGTATCTTCAGTTATTCCACCGGGAGCTGAAAATCTCAAAGGAAATGAGGTTGAGACAATCACCAAATTTTATATTTGTATACTTTCAGATTTTTCTATTTGAGTTGTTAGAGGCCTTTAGAGGGTCGTGGTTAACTACTAAAAGGGAGTTTGATGCACAGGCATTTCAAAATTTTGTATTTGTTTCAACTCTTGTTTTCGGGGAAGCATTAAAGTTTCTTTTATCTTGGAAGTGCATTTTCAAGGTCACTGATGCTCAGGTATTCAAATTTCTTGTACTTCTTAATTCTTTTCAAACCAAAGGAGGCTGCTTTTTAGTTACTCATTTGAAGGAGAACAAGCAGTACCACATAATCTAAGTAGCTTCTACACATTTCTTTTGGGTGCAGCCTCCAAGTCTTCGCTCCTTTGATTTCTACAACCACGTCGTATCTACCATCCATGCCTTGCTGGCCACTCGCTACCTTCATTTTTTGTACAAGATTGGAGCTGCCCTGTGTGCCTTCTGGCATCAGAGTCCCCCATGGTAGGTAATTTCTGTTTAAACATCTCAAGAGTATGATTTTATGTTGTTGATGACTCTTAAAACTCTTGCTTGTAGATGAAAACATTGATAGTGAGCCTTTCTTATCTAATAAATGACCTGATATGCTGCCTCTTCGACAAGCATATCAATGTAAGACATTTCGGTTCATCACACAGTCATCGTAGTCGGTATCGTAGCGGGCCTTGACTATCAAAGGTAAGAGAATACCTTACCTATACTTATGTTCCGCCCCTCTGTGTCATCGTTTTTGTTATTTTTCAACTTGATATCGGCTTCTGTTTTCTGCAGTGTAGGTCAGAAATGGTAGTACTGTAGTAGCATTATGGATTACAGAGATTTCAAGCCCTTTTCTGTATGTGAGGATGCTAAGATACAGTACTAGTAGGACTTACATATTATGTAATAGACTTTGTTAGTCTTAAACAAATTGAATCCTATATTCTTGTAACTTTTTAAATATATTACTCTCGGTTAATTATTTGTGAACATGGTTTGTTTTGGTTAATTATTTGTGAGCATGGTTGGTTTTGGTTAATTATTTGTGAGCATGGTTGGTTTTGGTTTTATATATTTATATATATATATATATTATATATAATATATATTATATATATAATATATATATATATATTATATTATAATATATATATATAATATATATATATAATATATATATATATATATATAATATATATATATATATATATATATATATATATATATATATATATAGATTATATATATAAATATATATATATTATATATATATATATATATATATATATATATATATATATATAGATATATATATATATATATATATAATATATATATATATTATGAACATACATATCAATGACATTTATTAAATGTTATAGAATATTTTAGATGACATCAACAAAGTGTCATAATTTGATGACATTTATGAACTGTCATTGAAGAATGCTATGATGACACCAATAAAGTGCTGTGGAATAAGTATTACACGACATCCAGAAATGTCGTGAAACATATCAATGACATTTATTAAATGTCATAGAACGTTTTAGATGACATCTACAAAGTGTCATAATTTTGATGACATTTATGAACTGTCATTGAAGCAGCTAAGATGACACCAATAAAGTGTTGTCGAATAAGCATTACACGACATCTAGGAAATGTCATCGTAAAGTTATTATATGACACTTACAGAGTGTCGTTGAAAGTTAAAAACTTTATATGACACCCCCTCTAGACAGCACCAAAAAAGTGCCATGGAAAGTCATCAACCACTTTTTGAGTGTCATAAAAACACTTTTTTGTTGTAGTGTTTTCTGATATATATATATATATATATATATATATATATATATAATATATATATATATATATATATAGTAGGAGGAAGTTCTTTCTTGACCTTCATCTCTGCTTTAGGTACCACTATCTCCTCAGCAGCAGGTGGAAGCACTACCTCCTCAGCAGCAGGAGGTACCAATACCTCCTCAGCAGCCATATGTGCCTCTCTCAAGCGACGTGCTTGGGTCATAGGTGTCATCTGGTAAGATTGATGGAAACTTGAAGATCAATTAGGGATTAAACAAAATGACAATATTAGACATGTAATGTGGAAGACTCATTATTGTATGAAAATTAATTAGTGGTTAAACATATTTTACATTTTATTTTATTTTCAATCATCTTCTGAAAATTCATCTTCTTCGTCCTCCGCGTTCTCATCTTCCTCTTCCTCCTCATCTTCGCTTTCATCTACTTTATTTTCCTCTTCGGATACTTCTACCTCTTCCACACGATTAGATGTGTAATATGGAACTTCTTTGTGTCTACGTCAACTGTATTTGTTACGAGAGGTAGCTCGTCCTCCTGATAAGCTATTTCATCAACATCGTAGGTGCTTCTGGCTTTATTCTTGCATACTGCCCACCAGTCCAACCTAATTGTTTCCCGTCTAGGAAAAGTAGTGAAGTAAACTAGTTGAGCCTTACTTGCTAGGACAAATGATTCGTATCCTAGATATCGACGCTGGTAGTTAATATCCACAAGACCATGCTTGTCAATTTTTTAACATTTATCTTGAATCGGATCGAACCAATCACACCTGAACAACACGATCCTAACCGGCGCTATGCCGTAGTTATATGTCAACTCCACAATCTCCCGTAAGACGCCATAGAAATTATTGTCCGGATCGACATTTTTATAGTTTGTAGATCGAATACACAAACAACTATTTTTTGTCGAATCAAGATCCGAAAAGTTATCTCTGATCGGAGCATTTGTTGACTTGAACCTAAACTCATTCACACAATAGCTTGGCCAGATTTTGACGAAATAAATGGGCCCCTTGCCTAGAATTTTAATAGACTCATTCTCTACTATTGCGTCCGGACGATCGACCTAAATACCACAAGATAAAAAATTAATTCAGCGTTTCGTTAATTACTATGCAAAGTGCATATACGAAAAGCAATTACTGAGCATCTTTCATATGCATTCAACCATGAAGGAAAATGACGTCTCATTTCCTGTTCCAGTTCTTCATCCGTTATGTACTGTCTACTCGACCTCACCTCATCATTAAATATGCTAAAAATAACAACACATCGACCAATTAGTGTAATAATAATATTCGATACTATATTACATGCATGGACATATTAGTTACTTACCCCTCAAGCTTTTCCACTTCTTCCTCGTCGCAGTTGAGTAATATATATAATTGAGTAGCCCCGAGATCCTCGTCATTCAGATGTCTTTTCTTTATTTTCTCTGAAGGCTTTTCGAAAGTATTGAAAACTTTCAGTATTGCATCATTAGATTCAAGATATCCATTGTCGTTTCTCGGAGCTCTTTTTCTATTAGTAGCAACATGTGGCTTAAAATACATCGAACAAAAGTTTGTAATCTCCTCTAGAATATAGGCTTCACAAATAGAACCCTCGATCCGAGCCTTGTTTTTTTACCTTTCTCTTTAGGTGGTTCAAACGTCGCTCAAACGGGTACATCCACCGATAATCGACGGGCCCACTAATACGTGCCTCGTAGGAAAGATGAATTGGCAAATGCTCCATAGAGTCGAAGAACCCAGGAGGGAACACCCTTTCAAGCTTGCACAGTATTACTGCAATGTCCTTCTCTTGCTTTTCTAGACGATCGACAAGCAACTTAGTAGAACAAAGATCTTCGAAGAATATGCTCAGCTCTGTCAACGGATCCCAAATGACCGACGGTAATAATTTTTGAACTCCATAAATACGTGACAGTCGTGACTCTTCATACCCGTCAATTTGTTCTACTTCGGGTCGACGCTTATTCTTAAATTCGACACGTATCCATCAAAAAAATTTAGGCCCTGAATCCACCTACAAAGTCTCCCTTTATCCTCCCTATCTAGTAAAAAAATTGCCTTAGGCTTCTTATACTTCCATTACCTTCTTTCATCAAATGCAATGCAGGACATCTGCATATATCTTCCAAGTACAATCTGGCCTTGGAATTGTCTTTTGTCTTTCCCTTTATGTCCATCACAGTATAAATTATGTCGTCAAACACATTCTTCTCGATATACATGACATCAAGGTTGTGTATGATCAGATTGGTGCTCCAATATGGTAGGTCCCAGAATATAATTCTTTTCATCCAATTATGAGTGCGGCCAAATTCATCACGCTTGTATCCCTTTGTAGGCTCTTCGATAGCACTTGAAAAATCCTTGACCACCTTCCATATCGTGTCTTCGATCTACCTTGGCGGTAGATTGGTCCTCTCCACAATGCCAGCACGAAAAGTATTCCTGTTCCTCTGGAACAGATGATCATTCGGCAGAAACTGTCGATGACAATCGAAGAAGCACGATTTTCCTCCGTGTTTCAAACGGAAAGCCTTCGGGCGGTCCATGAATACATACATGAGAGACGACCATGAGTTCTCCATCCAGATAACATTCTATAAACTGAAAAGTCGTTGATGGTCCACATTAGTACGGCCATCATCCAAAAATTTTGCTTTCTAGAAACATCGTAGGTGTTGGCACCAACTTAAATACGCAGCGATGTTCCTTTTCGGATTGTTCGGACCCAAGATAATAACGGTGAGAAACATATACGGAGTCTTCATGCACATCCAAGGCGGTAGATTGTATGGAGTGACGATCACAGGCCAACACGAATACTGGGACCCCGAAAGTCCGAATGGGGTAAAACCATCGGAGGAGAGACCCAATCTGACATTATGCGGATCCGAAGCAAAATTTGGATATTCTCGATCAAAGTGCTTCCATGCTTCTCTATCAGATGGGTGATCACTACCAAAATACAGTCAATTAGCGACGGATTCTTTCTGTCGTAATTAACGACAAATTTACGACAATCACCAACGGAGTACCGACGATAAGCCGATATTTTCTATTTTTATTTTAAGGGTGAGAAAAGGTCGCCAGTCCGTCGCTACGACGTTGGAGATATAGCGACGGATTTTTATCCGTCGCAATGCTATCGACTATTTGGCGAGAAATGTTGGAAGAAGTGGCGGGACAAATTGTCGACTACGTAGCGATGGATAGGCCGTCGGCAGTTTTCTAATATAGCGTCGGTGTAGCGACGGATAGTATCCGTTGCTAGTCCGTCGCTAAATATACGACCCAGACTTAAATTGAAACGACGGAGAAAACTTTTCATTCCCCCCAAATTTCATTCTCTCTCCTCTCTCTCTCCTGCGGCTCTCGGTGATCGGCGTCCTCTCCTCTCTCTCCAAAGGTAATCCTTTCTTTCTCTCTCTCTCTCGCGATGGTCGGGGGGCAGTGGGGGCATCGGGGGCTGC
Organism: Iris pallida; assembly: GCA_029216955.1. Taxonomy (NCBI): domain Eukaryota; kingdom Viridiplantae; phylum Streptophyta; class Magnoliopsida; order Asparagales; family Iridaceae; genus Iris; species Iris pallida. The sequence goes on along the minus strand of JANAVB010027397.1, from coordinate 11,223,841 downwards.
GGGGACGACGGAGGCTTCGGGGGCTGGGGGGCGACGGGGGAGGCGGGGGCTGCAGGGGTTGTGGGTGGCGTGGGGGGTAGCTGGTCGGGGTAGGGGGTGGGGGGGGCAAGCGGGGGGTGGGGGGCGGCGAGGTTTGTGGGTGGCGGGGCTGCGGGGGCGGCGGGGGGGGGGGGGGGGGGGTTGTGGGTGGCGGGTGGCGGGGAGGTAGGGGGTGGCAGGGGGTTGTGGGTGGCGGGGGTTGTGGGTGGCGTGGAGGGCAAGCTGGTCGGGACCGGGAGTGTGGGGAGGGCAGCGAGGGGTGGGGGGCGACGAGGGGTTGTGGGTGGCGGGGCTGCGAGGGGCGGCGGGGGGATTGTGGGTGGGCGGGGGGGCGACGGGGGGTTGTGGGTGGCGGGGGCTGCGGGGGCTGCGGTAGGTGCTGCGGGGGACGGCAGGGGCTGCAGAGGTTTGACCCTTGTACACATCAACACACACACACATACACATCCTAATGATCTGTCACACTCATATCTATACACCACACACACACACACCCCCCTATATATACATTGTATGTTGACACTCACTCCCTCTTTTTCACACTTTACTGCCACACACACACACACACAACCCTGAGATAACAATGTCCAGCCCCCTTCACTCTTTCACTCACATTTGTTCTCTCTTTCCCTATATATATATATGTCTATTTATATATAGCTATCATTTATATATATTTATATGCAAATTGTGTTTATGTGCTTGTGTGGGATGTACATTAGTTTTAGGTGTTAGCTATGTGACATAGATGTGTGGCTTGTCACGTAACTATGTGTTTTGGTTATAGGCTATGTGTCCTATACTAGCTGGTGTAGATGTTCCATATGATTTGTATGTATATGTTACCACTAGTGTTGTATTGGTATAGGATTACCGACGGATTACCGTCGAATATTTAGCTACAGCTATTTAGCGTCAAATTTTTTCCAGTATCGAACTATCGGTATCGGTATCGAACTATCGGTATCGGTATCGAACTATCGGTAGCGCACTATCGGACTATCGGACTATCGGTATCGGACAATCGGACTATCGGACTATCGGTATCGGTATCGAACAATCGGTAGCGGACTATCAGACTATCGGTATCGGTATCGAACTATCGGTATCGAACTATCGGTATCGGTATCGAACTATCGGTATCGGACTATCGGTATCGGTATCGGTATCGAACTAGCTATACGGCCGATACATATCGGATATGTATCTACCAATTCGCTAAGGCCAATACCAATTTGATACGGCCTATACCAAACCTATAGACCGATACTAATCTGATGCGGTCGATACTAAGTACATTCGGCCTATATACCAGCAGATCCACCAGTTACATGATTATATACTAATTCTGTTTAGTTTGTCTTACGATACAGATTTTCACATCCAATCTGTGATGGATCGTTATTTCGTTGATCGTACATGGATGTACAAACGATAACACGAGAGCAGAATAGGTGTGAGTGACGATTTTCATCCAGGCATGGAAGTATTTCTTAAGTATGCCATGAGCAAAGCTCAGTACATGGATGGTAACAAAATCAAGTGTCTATACGGGAGGATCAAGGCCCCACGCAACGGTGCTTGCAGATCTGGTGAGATACCGCAATTTCATTTCACTATCGAATTTGGTATTATTAAAATACGGAGTTAATTAAATTCTACAAAATTTCGTATGCAGACCCAACGGGCGATAAAGGAGGAAAGGGCACCAGAATCGGTCACCATGCACGATGTGTTCCAGCATACACACAAGAGGCGGAAGGACGGGACCTTCGTCGACGATAGGGCCAAGGAGACCGATGTAAGTACTTATGCTTATGATATTTATGTTAGAATTAAAAGTATTCGGACTTTAACTTAGGTAAACTTAGCATTCACACTATAACTTAGTGAAACATAGGATTTAGATTACAACTTAGATAAATCTTATAGTATAAACACATTCATTTGATAGGTTGCGTATCGTGAGGCCCTTATTCGGGCTCAGTCAACTACTTTCGAGGATGTCGGTAAAACGACGTCCGCCCGGACGCCCTCTTCTATGGCCACTCGCAACGACTTGTTCGTAGATACCGTCGGCGACTTTAAGAAAGGGCGCATATACGGAGCCGGCTCCCAAGGACCGTTGCACATGGCGACTCAGAGATTTCCACTGATACCGCCTCCTCCCGCGGCCCTGGCAGACGATGATGTGAGGTCACAGCTTGCGCAGCTGCACGAGACGGTGTCGTCCTTGCAGGAGTATATTATCATGTACTTTTCGCCTCCGTCTGCGGCTGCCGGTCCATCTGCTGCTGGTGCCGGTCCGTCTGCTACTGGTGGCGGTCCGTCGACTGCTGGTGCCGGTCCTTCTTCCATCGGTCATCTTTCTTTCAACCCTGCTGCCCCTCTGGTACTGCCTCCGACTGTGACGGCACTCCTTGACCTCATGTCGCCAGAACAGCTACGTCGACTTTCGGACAGTATCTTCGACGGATTACCACCGTACATAGTGGAGCAGTATTATCGTCGGTCGCAGGAGGAGTACCACCACCGGACAATCGAACTCCTCATGCTCCTTGAAGTATTGTATAAGAATAGTTTTTAAATTTGGAATATTTATGGGAATTTCGGATTATAACGACGGATATTAGTTTATGATTTCTGGATAATTGGTGTCTATTTTATATTGGTTTGGGTGATGCATATTTGTGATTATATATTGGTCTATGTGATTTTTGGATAATTGGTGTGCATTATATTCATGTGTGATTTATATTGGATTATATATTGGTCTATGTGATTGTATATTGTGATTAGATATTGGTCCGATGTTCGGATGTTGTGTGAACAAGGATAGCTCTGTAATTTTTTTAAAAAAATATCTCAGTTAGCGCTGGCTTGTAACGGGTTAGCGACGGATAACATCAGTTACCGACTAAATTTTGATGGAATATCCGACGCTAACTGGAGAATTCTAAATATTTTCTAGTTAGCGACAGATGGTCGACGGATAGCCGACGGAATACCTTACATAGCGACGACTTGCCGATGAAACTTCCGTCGACAAGGTGCTGGTGGTTTGAAAGGTACTCAGAACGGTAGCGACGGATATTCCATCTGGAAGCCGTCGCCATGGTCGACGGCTTAACGACGGACTATCCGTCGCCATGGTTCTGGCAATGTCAAGCATTTCTAGAACTCGATCGACGGATTATCCGTCACTACTTCGTCGCCAAGCCGTCCCTAGTTAGCGACGGTTGTCGACGGAATAGTGACGGAATGATACCCTCTGATACAAAGTAACGACGGTTTACCGACGGACTATCAGTCGTCATGGTTCTTGCAATGTCAAGCATTTCCAGAACTCGGTCGACGGAATATCTGCCACAAGTCCGTCGCTAAGTCGTCCCTAGTTAGCGACGGTTGTCGACAGCATGGCGACGGAACGATACCCTCTGATACAAACTAACGACGGTTTACCGATGGACTATTCGTCGCTAAGAGTCTTTACAATTCAATACCTAATACTTGAATTCGATGTAAGACCGTCGGTAAGTCGTCGCTAAAGCAACGAATAATGACGACGGGAAACCGTCGCTATTCCGTTGATTGACGACTTCCTAGCGACAGACTTTATTATTGACGAGCTGATTACCGACAGATTTTTTGATCAATATCCGTCCGTGATCCGTCGCTAATAAGGATTAGCGACGGAAAGTCGACGGATCTGGCCGACGCTAAAGCAACATATTTTGGTAGTGGATCCAACACTCCTTCGATTTGTTCCCGTCTGTGCCAACTCATGTTTTCGACAGTCTCCTTCACCATAAAAAACCTCTGTAACCGTGACGTCAACGGCTGGTAGTGCATCGAGTTGGTAGACTTCCTTGTACCGGAGTCCTACTTGAACTTGTTGCCTTGTAACGATCAGTACCATGAAATTTGTACGTATCTTCATCCTTGTCAACTTTATAGTACAGCATGCACCCGTTGCGACATGCATCAATTTTCTTGTATCCCATCCAGAGAGATCTTACCATCCTCTTAGACTGGTAGAAGTCTGTAGGTAACTTTGCACCTTTCGGCAAGATCTCTATAATCAACTCGATGATTCAGTTGTAGCATTTTTGAGACATGTTGAAATCGGACTTGATGCTCAGCAGTCTTGTAACCACCTCCAACGGTGAATGATCCTCACAACTAGGATACAAAGGAGTCCTTGCATTCTCCAGCAACTCCATGAACTTCGCAGCATCGACATTCGGTGCCTCCTCAGCCGCATCATGATTGTCCGGATCGAAACTAGGCTCCGCAACATCAAAAATCATGTTCACCCACCCTTCGTCGTAACCAGCGTGGTCATGGACATCCATATACGACAAATTAGGCTCCAGCCCCGATGCTAAAGGAAGTGTGAGGTCCACTGATCGTAATTCGGAATAAAATCTCTCGAGTACAAATGATATGTCACGTCCACTTATGGATGATATTTTATGTTGTGACATCTCACACATGGACACTTAATTTTGGTACGGTCCATGTACTGATGGAATGCCTTGGCGAACTGCAGGAACTGCTCTTCCCCATGTATAAATTTATCCCGCACACCACACAAGTCATCAGGATGACGAGTGTACATCCACGAACGATACCGTAGATAGTAATTTATATCCATTAATTGCCAATAATTCTGCAAAGATAGATACACATTATTCATGAGATCCAAGATACCAATTCCGATACCGATTCCGATACCGATACTGTGAACCTTGGTTAATATTAATATTTTCGTACTTCTCTAGCTAGGTTGAGGTTAAGGTAGATATCATATATATGATGCGTAATAGTCGACTGAATGAGCCGAATGAGAAGAAAGAAAGTAGGGAGTCTCACTCCATACACTCTAGGATACTCACTATATACACTATAGGATACTACGATATACTATAGTATACTCACTCTACTCTATACACTCTTTATGCAATACTATATAGGATACTATACTATATAAGGGATACACTACTATTAAGACATATATACTCTCATATGGACATACAGTCCCCAACTCTAACCTATACCAGTCCATATCACCCGCCTTCACTGAATTAGTCAAAAAGACACTCTAACATCCTATACATTCATATATATATATATATATTATATATATTATATATATATATATATCTATATATATATATATATAATATATATATAATATATATATATTATATTAAAGGTATTTTTATAAAAGCAATAGGAAGCTCAAGAAGAGCATTACAGACGGTTACAGAGCCAAAAAACACAAAAGGCTCTGTTAAGCACGATAGTTAAAACGAAAAAGCAGAAAGTTGAAGTACGTAATTTCGAGCTAGCCAAAATTTCGAAAATACGAAATTACTGGATATTTCAAAATTTTCGGGTATTTTAAAATTTCAAAATTTTGAAAAAACAAAATTATTTGAAATTTCGAAAGGGCAAAAGCCGGTTGGGGGAACGGGTGCTAATCCCGAGGGGGTTGAATGGGTGCCAAGCCCGAGGAGTGGGGCGTGGCTCTCTGCCCGAGGAGCGGGGACACTCTGACCGAGGGTTGGGGGTGCACGGCCCGAGAACGGGGGGTGCGTGCAGCCCGAGAGGGAGTCGGGCCCCCCCCCCCGATCGCAGCTCCGGCGAGGATCTGACGGAAGGGGGGCGGAGGGGGAAAGCTCTGACGGAAGGGGGAGACTCGACCTCCGGGGGGAGGGAGCAGGTGGTCGGCCTCCAGGCGGAGAGGGATCCGGGGCGGCCAAGGAGAGGAGGGAGGGCGGGAGGGTCGAGCGAGAGGGAAGGACCGAAGCGAGGGGGCTCCGGCGGAGTGACAGCTGTCCCTACACGGAAGGGGGAGCGACTCATCTGTGAGGGGTGAAGGGAGGACCCCTCAGGACGACCAGCGCTATATATATATATATATATATATATATATATATATATATATATATATATATATATATATATACTGTCTTATATATATATATATATATATATATATATATATATATATATATATATATATTTGAAAATGGAAATTCATAAATGCGAGAAGCTCCCAGGGAGCGGTACAGGCCCAGTGGGCAAGCCCGAACGGGCGGCAAAAGAAAACAAAATACGAAAATCAAAAACTAAAACAGCAAACAGCGGACAGGCCCGCGACCAAAGGAGAGCTAAAGAGCGGGAGGGTGGGGCACGAGGGGTGCGCAGCCCAATGAGACCCTCTGCCCGACGGGGAGAGGCCCGCGGCGGGGGAACCGAGGAACCTCGACGGGGGGGGAGGTAAAACCATGTTGCACCGGAACGGGAGGGGGCACCGACGAGCCGGAGGAGCAGGGCCAACGGCACGGGGAGAGCGGAGAGGGAGGAAGAGACTGGGGACTCGGGACCGAGCGAGGGGAGAGCGGTTCGAGGAGGGCGAGCGCGGCCCCAGAGGGACGACCCGATATATGGACAACTCCAACCTACACCAATAAGCGGATCAAAAGCCCCCCTTAGAAAACCCCCTAAAAATTCCCCTCACTCTAATCCGTAATTTATTGTTTATATTAATGTTAATATTAATGTTAATGTTAATATTAATTTTAATATTAACATTAAATACTAAAATTAACATTAAACTTAACATTAAATTAATATTAACATTAACATTAATATTAACATTAATATAACATTAACATTAACATTAACATTAATATAAAAATATATAAAAAATTAATATTAACATTAATATTAATATTAACATTAATATTAACATTAACATTAATATTAACATTTAACATTAATATTACGAATTAGAGTGAGGGGAGTTTTTAGGGGGTTTTCTAAGGGGGGCTTTTGATCCGCTCCCATATAAAAAAATATATATATTATATAAGAGCATGTGGAGCTGCTCAGCTCCCTGGGGAGCGCTCGTGGGTGGGGGCCCCCTGGGCGGCCGACCCCTGGTGGCCGTCGCGTGGTGGGCCACCCCCTGGCCTCTCTCGCCGGCGTCCGACGGCTTGCTCCCCCGCCCGTCAGCGCCCTGGCACCTCCTTGCAGCCCTCACTGTCGCGTCCTCTCCCTCCGCGGCGTCGGCCCCGACGTCTCCGGCGCCCCCTCGCAGGCGGCGACGCGTCTTCCCTCCTGCTGCTGTCGTCAAGCAGAGGCCATGTCCTCCCACCTCGGCAGCCCCTCCGCCGAGCTTGCCTCCCCCCGCTCCTCCTTCGTCTACCGTTCTCGCGGCCGCCCCCCCTCGGCTGCGGGCCTCGCCCCTGCCCACCCTCTCTCCTGGGCTCTGGTGGCCGCGGCTCCTCCTCCCCCGGCGACGGCCGGCGTCCGCTTCACTTTTCCGCCGTCGCTTTCGGCCGTGGCCCCTCCACCAGTTCCTCTCCCCCTGGCCCCCCTCCGTCCCCTCCGGAACTCGGCGCCCCAGCGACGGCCCTCCCTTCTGCTCCTGTCGCCAGGGCCGGCGATGCCCTCCCGCTCCCAGCGGCGTCCCCCTCGGCTGAGGTCCCCCGCCCCCTCTCGCGGGCCCAGCTCAGCTTTCTCCTCCCTCGCCCCCTGGCCGGCCTCCCTCCCGGTGGCCCAGGGCTGGCCCTCCTCTCCGTTTCCCCTGTCACGACACGACCCTTATCCAAATTGTTGGGCCGGCCCGAGCCATGTCCAGCCTACGCTTAAGATAAAGCGCAGTAAGCTGTTCTAGAGTAAAGACAAGACTAAATGTGCTAACAGTTCTATAACTGAAGAGAATCATAAATGCTCCAAACACAAAAGTCATCTCATATAGAACGTCCAAGTACAAGTAAACTGAAATGTAAAACTGGATACATGTCCAGTTACAAAATACGTAGTCTAATACATGACTACACTAAGTATCCCAAGCAGCTAAGCAAACTAGACGAGACTCCCCGCAGGAACATCCTCGTAAAGCAGAGTCAGGTCCTCGGCATAACTCTACAATACGAATCACAAGCAACTCCTCCTCAGTAAGTATACCTACAACGTTATCCTGTCAGGACGGGAGCAAGTACAACCTCTACAACTAAAGTACTGAACATATAATGAAAGAGATGTACAACAAGGACCATGGTGTGATGAGTCTATAAAACAGGAAATACTGGAAATATGTCGTCATAGTACAACTGGGATCATAATATCATAGTAACATAAGGAACATGGCATCTATCTCATGTCGTATCACAATCATGTCATCATAATCTATCATGGCAAGGATACATATGTCATAGAGACAGATGTATATGTGTTTAAACTGTAGCAGGTACGTGATCGGTCTGTGGTGTACAAAATGCAGTGGGCCTAATGTATATAATGTACTTTCGCGTACAAGACTCAAGCGATAGATGTACAACGTACAAATAGAGCCTATTGGCCTACGAACAAGGTATGCATATAAAATGCGACCAAGCTCGCTACTATAGGGGGGTCATGATCACGTACAATACTATCAGTTTCCCATAACCCATATTCTAATCATGTGAGAGATACATCAAGACTGTTCTAAGCATGGTAGTAATGGAAAGTACAACATGTGACGTTTTAACTTGCTACCCCAAGGATCAGCATTTTAATATGGTTATACATGTTCTAATGCATAAAAGACAGTACTGAGTTTGTAGATGTACTTGCCTCTAGCAAAACAGCTGTGATAAAAGTGCTATGGAGTCCGGTAACTCGTCACTGTAAAATACATGCATAAACTTAGCTTTTAACTAAGCTAAAACATAGGACACTAATTGGTGCGACACGACTATGACTGGGCACCTAGCCAAAATGATGACTTGGGCATAGGAGACCAATGTGAGGTGACACACTATTTAACTAACTTTCTAGGGTCTTTACACTAGTGAGGGATGGGGTTCAATACGACTAAAACTCCAAATAACACAAAACTACAAGTCGTATTAATCAATAAATAATCAAAAGATCATTGTGTTCTAACAATTTTTGAAGTAGACAAAAAGTCTAGTTTTTCTTAAGTAAATACTAAGTGATCCTTGTTAATCATAGAAATTTATTATAATTTTTCTGGAATTTATTAACCAGTACAATATTTTATAAAAATCAGTTTTCCTAAGTATACAGAAAGAGTTTGGTTTCATATGCAAACTAGTGGCAAAACAAAATTAAATACTACAAAAATTATACTAAATTAGCTAACTTAACATAGTATCTAAAAACTATTTTTCCATAATTTTAGCAATAATTTAAGTATTTTTAGAAAATCAAAAACAGTAATGCACACATAATTAATTATCTGGTATTTTGTCCATGTATATAATTTGAACCAAAGTTCAAATACAGACCCAAGGCCATGAATCAAGTCCAATATGACTTGTACAGGTCTTGAATGGTGAAAACACATTTGAGCCCAAATACCCATGCTAGGCTTGGAACACCAAATGGTTGCAGTAATTTAAATACTAAAATATAATTTGGTAAAAGTACAAACAAATATTAATATTTTAATAAGGCAAAATTATG